>JABJVO010000039.1:13430901-13448426 GCA_026770805.1 Boulengeromyrus knoepffleri | reverse complement strand
ATCTGCACTTAAGACCGGTGGAAGGCCGTGGATTGGCCGAAACTAAAATGCACCTCAATGTCAGACAGGCGATTGGGGCATCCACGGCAGCATGGGACAAGTCTGGAAATAAGCCACCGCCGGCGTCTATACTCAGCCACCGATTCCCTTCCCTACCAGTAGGAGGTGCTGGTTTTGGAGACCGCCGGCGCCGTTTCTGTCCCCCTCATGAACTTTGGGCCTCGGCCATCCTGCAGAAACGCCCTTTCCTTCCTGGAAATGGCCCCCTTCCCCACCTGGCATCATCCTTTCCGAACGATTCGTCTCGGCCCATGTGCGCCGTGCAAGGTAACCTCATTTTGCAGGTTAATAAGGGACTTTGGACCGAACTATTTATAATCCACATTAAAAGCCTTCGGCTGTCCCTCAGCTTATTTCCCAGCAGAGGGTTTTCTGGTTCCTTTTTTGACTTTTAATGCACCACAGTTTCTCTTTGGCCTGGATTGTGGAGCCAGGAAGAGCTTCTTCTCAGCAGATGCCACGAAATATATACAAGTCCTTCTGAGGATCCCCAAAAGGGTGGTTGTTATGATGCTTTAATTCTGCTGATTTATGGGACCTATTGTGCCAATGTGATGTGGCTATCTGAGAAATATTCAATCAGTTTCACCAGGTAAACACACATTAATGGGTGCTTTGTTAGTTATGTAGTAAGAAATGACTCCGGAAGGTAAGAACGGAGCACGTGAAAATTTGCGCTCGTGCCGTGTACTAATTTCTTCCTTGTGAATATGTATGAGGGTAGCACTCTCATAAAAACACAAATCATTTATTTATTTAGGAAAGGTTAAGGGAAGAATTGTGTCTTTAGGCTGATCTAAAAAGCAAATATCTCATTCTGGTGAATGTGACCTTGAGATAATCTTGTATCTGTATTTAAAAATCTGAGCAATTATTCCTGCCTTAATGAAGAGCACAACCTTAAGCTTGGAAGCGTGTATTTTGTATGAATGCGTGTTGGTGTGTGTGAGTGTGTAAACGTGACTATGTTTATATGTGTTTTCCTCCACCTTTCATGCACATAAAATTTACCCAGAATGCCGTGTAACACATGGCCGAGGCAATGGAGGCTGAGGACGCGGTGTTCTGAAATGCAAGCAAGGATGCTGTCTCTGGATGAAGACGTGGTTATAGAAGAGGATGACCTTCCGAAGAGGTCAAAGGTTGGATAGCTGGATGCACTGGCGGCGACAGACATGCTAATGAATCCCACCGCCGCTGATTAACGACTTCTCCACTGTCACCCCCGAAGAGGTGACTGAAATTAGTTGAATGTCCCATGATGCAGCCGTTAAGTCAAAAGAAAAAAGCAAGATGAAAGAACCAAGAGAAACAGGGCCAGGATGAGCCGTCCATGGCCACCAATTATTAGTGTTACCTCTGCTGTAATGCTGTGTTTGCTGGCAGAACTGTCAGTTCCAAGGACAGTTGCCATTTTTCAACATTTTTTGCATTGAAAAGGTGTCCTTTTCATTATTACTTGACTGGCAGAATCCCCAGGTTTATCGGTCTGCTACAAAGCTCACATTCTGGATTGAACATTAGCTTCTGCCTTGCAGTGTTCAGTTTCATTGTCCGCTTGCCTTAGGCTGCTACATCAAAAATGAATATATTTGTTATGAAAATGAAATAGTCAATCTTGACAAGTCCTTGCAGGATACTGAATTACTGAACAAATATACCAAAGACAATGGACCTGGCTCTAATGCAGATTGGTGGGCAGGTAGGGCAACAAGCAACTAGTTAGTTCTGGTTTGATAACTTGTCCTGTTGACCTACCACTCCAGCTGTGTAGGCTCCGAGTAATAAGGTCAAGCGGGGTTATGGTCAAGCGGGTTCGAGGACAAAAATGTGTGGCTTGAGTGGTATTGGGTAAGGTGGGTGGAGGGGGTACAGGATTTGTATTGAATTTTCTTCAAAATCAGTTGGGGGGGGGGGGGGGGGGGGTTCTGGGGTCTCCAGGGGAGGAAGTGAAAGGGACAGGATGCTCGGAATTGTCACTTGGGGCCACGTCTTTCACTAGCGATTATCTATCTGACACAGCAGGATCAGGATTGGACAATTATAAATATACAAGTCTATTTTAGCATTCCCCCTCGACCCCCCCGAGACACACACACGCCGCCCTCAGAGGGGCGGAGTCCTCGTCTGTTGTTCCTTGCAGCACGGTGCTGGCGGACACGGCATCTCACCAGCTGCCGTCAGCAGACACATGCCCTGCCATATCCGTCACCGCTGCTCTCCTGCGGGACTGCAAGGCGTCCCACACTCTGCCCCCCTGAGATGACCCCAGTCTCATCGTCATTCCTGTCACATTCTAACTCGTTCACTAAGCCTGTCAGTCTACAGCACCGATGACTCCCCCTAATTCGGTCCCCCTTTAACCTCTTTTAAGTAAAATGGTTTACTTTCGGAACGTATTTAATCTAATATAACTGGAGATTCTAGCCACCTGCTTGTTCGCTCGCCGCCGAGGTAAAGGGTCGCAAGCTATAAAATATATTTAACTCTGCCTTCCATCCCAGCTTAATGCCTTGAGCATATTTCATTGTTGCTTAAACCTCTTATTAATATTCATCTAAGTGTCAGAGCCCTAATATTAAATCGGAGCCAAAAAGTTTCATGCGCAGCCATCACTGAAAATCTTCTTTTAATCTACGGCCGAGGGTACTTTCGGTGTTCGTTTGTATTTTATTGCACCCCTTTATTTACCCTTGTAACAACCTACTTACGGAGTGCATTTTGCGCGAATTGAGATAGTGAAAAGCTATTACTGACATTTAGCTTATTCTGCTATACGGATCAAAGCAAACGAATTGCAAACATAAAATGACATGCAACAAACCGAAAGTGCTGCTTGCTTTATACCCGACCTGACGGGAATTCGGCTCGCTCAAAAGCTTTTGGGAAAAGGGATTTTCGCAAAAATAAAGCACGATGTGAAAATAGGAGGATCGCACTGAAAACGTGCATCCATCGTTTGGCGTCTCATTGGTGCACATGATCCGGATCGTGTCTTAGGAAATCACTCAGATGCGCTAAATTACAAAGAAAGAAAACCCAGTTTCCTCTCCTGGCTGTTCATTCCACAGTAATATGCTAGGGACTCATTGTACGAACAAAACTTGATCTGGAAAAACCCCCACAATAAAAATCGTGCACTTCTTTTGAATGTCCACTCATTCAGATACGGTCGCTTAAAATTTAACTTGCAACTTCGGTTTTTAAATCGTGTCGTACTTCATAGGTTTTCCTTCTGAAAAGAGACGTGACCTCATTCGTCCCACCCGGGTCCAAGCTATTATTTGCGTTTTACCGGTAATACGGCTATTTTAAGTCATTCTTTGTCGCGACAGAAGATAGTCTGCTGTGTATTTGTAAAAATTAAAATATACCATTTAACACAGATATAATTTAGCAATAAAGGATACCGTTTTCCTCTTTGATTTTTATGAATGAACTGTCGGACACGCCCACTCGCCAGTGATCGGGATCGGCAATGTTATCGGCTGGAAAATAATTTCGTCATTTCAGCACTGGGGACAGTTCCCATTGATCTCTTGAAAGTCACCCTCCTGTATCAGTTTGAGCACAGAAACAGTTAAGCATAGTAATCTATATACTTTGCATCACTACACTGATCAAATCAACTGAGGTCGCGATATTAATGTATTTGCATTCAGGTCATGTCTATACCCAGCATTCAGCACATTTAGGTAAAAATGCGTTTCTATATCTCTTAAAAAGGACGGCAGTTACGCATAGGTTAAGCAGTGCTGTTATTAGGCTATAGAAAAAGCAACAGTTCGTTCCCTATCCCCGTCTTGGTCTCCTGCCGGTCAAAGTGGCATTGATGGGGGGCACGTCACCTCCCTTCTATGAGATGACACGTCTTTGTATTTCATATACATATGTGTGTGTGTGTGTGTGTGTGTGTGTGTGTGTGCGCGCGCGCGCGCGCTTGTTTGACGAAAATCGACACGGACAGTTGCTGGTATGCACTCATGCTCCATGCTTTTCTTAGTTAAGATTTTTATAAGCACGATTGAAACATCAAAAGTGTAAAATAAACAAGTCCGATGACGCACCGACACGCGACGATCGCTGGTGAAGGCCAAAGGAAACCAAAAATATTAATGCCGTGTTTGTTCTCTTTTATTAGCGACCGAAAAAACACACCGAAATTAAGATAGCTGTCTTGTGTGTTTAAATTTGAAGACAAATTAATTCCAGCCATTTAAAAGGATTTCTGATAGCAAATAACCGTCGATAATGGCACAGCATACAACTGAACTTTATGTGGCACTAAGCACAGTTTGGAGTATTATAAACCTTTTTATTCAACAGTTATCCTTGCCTGTTTAAAGGGGGCGCGCCTGGATGGTGGGCGCGACGGTGACGCGCGTCTGCGCTCAGTGTTTATGTTGGTTTGGGCTTCAATTGGGCGACAGGCGGGAGTGCGCCCAGGATCGGCGCGCCGTGGGAGGGAGCAGGCATGTTCATATGCCTCCGTGTGCAAGAGCGCCAGACAGAGGAAACAGAGGCACGGCAGAGGACAGAGGACGGCTCAGCGGCGGCGGCGGCGGCGGTGGCGGCTGTGGCTGACTGGCGCTAGTTGGAGGAGGCGCGGCTCCACCTGCCCCTCCATCCAAGCACCTGTATGGACGACCACCTCAGCCTTCTTCACTCGCCTCCGCCTTCGTCTGCCAAGCACCGAGGCAACAACGTCGTCAATCACGGCTTCACCGAGAGCGACCAGGACACCATGACTGTGGTGGCTTGTGATAACATGCTGGAGGAGACGGCAGCTCTGCCTGGGCACCACTCCATAGACCGCTACGAGCCCGACCACGAGTGCTGCGAGCGTGTGGTGATCAACATCTCCGGGCTGCGATTTGAGACGCAGCTCAAAACTCTGTCCCAGTTCCCCGAAACCCTGCTGGGGGACCCTAAGAAGAGGATGCGCTACTTCGACCCCCTGAGGAACGAGTACTTTTTCGACAGGAACCGACCCAGCTTCGATGCCATCCTGTACTACTACCAGTCCGGAGGTCGCATCCGGAGACCCGTCAACGTGCCCATTGACATCTTCTCCGAGGAGATCCGCTTTTACGAGCTCGGAGAGGAGGCCATGGAGAAGTTTCGCGAGGACGAGGGCTTCATCAAAGAGGAGGAGCGCCCCTTGCCCAGCAATGAATTTCAGCGCCAGGTCTGGCTCCTCTTTGAATACCCCGAGAGCTCGGGTCCGGCGAGGGGCATCGCTATTGTCTCGGTGCTGGTGATTCTCATCTCCATCGTGATCTTTTGCTTGGAAACTTTGCCCGAATTCCGGGACGATAAAGACACGACCACCGTGGCCCCCATTATAAACGGGACGGCGCCTTATCTCGGGAGTCCCTTCTCGGACCCGTTCTTCGTAGTGGAAACGCTGTGCATCATCTGGTTTTCATTCGAACTGCTGGTGCGCTTCTTTGCCTGCCCCAGCAAAGCCACGTTCTCCAAAAACATTATGAACATCATCGACATCGTAGCGATTATCCCATATTTCATCACGCTGGGCACGGAGTTGGCGGAGAGGCAGGGCAACGGGCAACAGGCGATGTCCTTAGCCATTCTCCGGGTCATCAGGTTAGTGAGGGTCTTTCGCATCTTCAAGCTGTCCCGGCACTCCAAAGGGCTCCAGATCCTGGGACAGACACTAAAGGCCAGCATGAGGGAGCTGGGGCTCTTAATCTTCTTCCTCTTCATCGGGGTCATCCTCTTCTCCAGCGCCGTGTACTTTGCCGAGGCAGACGACCCGGACTCCGGCTTCAATAGCATCCCGGATGCCTTCTGGTGGGCCGTGGTCACGATGACCACGGTCGGCTACGGGGACATGCACCCTGTAACCATAGGAGGTAAAATCGTGGGCTCCCTGTGCGCCATCGCCGGGGTCTTAACCATTGCCCTTCCGGTGCCGGTCATCGTCTCCAACTTCAACTACTTCTACCACAGAGAGACGGAGGGTGAGGAGCAGGCGCAGTATCTGCACGTCGGTAGCTGCCAGCCGCTGTCCTCCAGCGAGGAGCTCAAGAAGACGCGTAGCACCTCCTCGCTGAGCAAGTCGGAGTACATGGTGATCGAGGAGGGCATCAACAGCACCTTCAAGCAGCCGAACTTCGGCGCGCAAAACAACCAGAACTGTGTTAACATCAAGAAGATTTTCACAGACGTATAGAAGTTAGAGAAAGCCGTGTAGATACCGCCACTGCACCTTCTTCTCCTAATAATCGTGCCGTGTCAGTGCAAGTCTTGTGTGGAGGCAGCGCCATCGAGTCCATGAGCTGCCAGATTCACTCCATTCAATCGTGAGAAAAAAACAATTTTAAAAATAACGATCATTAATAAAACATAGGGTCAGGTCCTGGGTTCTGTAACACAACATTGATACCCAGCTATCCTTTGATTTAAGCGCAATACCTGTCAGCGTTTCTGGTTTTATTAATTTTTTTGAAACTGCCAAGGTGGTGTTTGCGTAGTGTTTTAAATCTACTCGTTACGTGGACATTAACTTATAGTAAGTGAAGTGTATTTAATAATTATATCGGTAACATTTTAGCAAGAGAAAAGTCTGAACAAAACGCAAGGCGGTTGATCATAAACAAATCTTCAATTCTAATCTCATTCGAATAATGCTTGGATAGATAAAGCTCACGTGTAATTTTAAATTAATCTAATTGTTTTCAAGAGGGGAAAAGCGATGTGTGCTAATATACACACTGGGTCTGCCACGTGTGTCAGATCCATCTGAGATAATCCATTGCGTTTAATCAGCAATAGGGATTTTTTTTTTTACCATTTAAGACGGGAAGAGAATATTTTTTTTCATACATCGTGATAGGAGTTGTACTCGGCATCGATATAATCTCATATCACCCCTGACTTTCAATTAAGGACAATGTGTCGATATTTTCCTAGTCAATGTGGCAACATCTGGATCCAGACCTGGCTGCAGGTGCAAGGAAAAGGGTACTAATGGTACGGAGATGGACGACAGCGACAAAAAAGGGTCCTGCGAAAAAACACGCCTTCCACTGGATGCTGCTAATCCCGCCTAGAGTATTACTGTCTCCATAGCGACCGCGGTTTCCTGGGTAACCTCTCTAATGTTGCCATGGCACCTTTGTCTGTTTCCACAGTAACCTTCCAGATGGTTCTGACCCGAGATATTCAACCTTAAAGACTCGTCTTGAAATTCTGGTACAGGAATGATATCACAAAAGTGTGCAAGTAAACTGAGTAAACACTCAAAGGGGGAAAAAAATCAAGAAAGGCGTGACTGTTGGACATTAGTCATATCTTTAAGGAGGAGTGACAACATACAGATTTATCGTAAAAAATAATAAGTTGTGATTATGAATCACATAACTGCGGACACGTCCGTCTTGGTCAGTTTTGGTACACGTACGGGGATCGGGACGTCGCCCAAGCGAAATTGCTCTGATTAATGAAATTGTCATGGACAGTTACACACTGAGATGACAGGTACCTGAAAAAAGAGTGAAAATGCCGACAAAAGGAAAACAAAAATATCTATGTCTTTATATCACACGTTCGCAGGACGCGTCTCCACGCCTTCCAGCGCTCGAGGTGGGTATACGGGGCTTTTATACTGTCTGTATTACGGCCGCAGAATAAAGGTCATTCTCCTCTTTTTTTTCTTTTTTTTTGCGAAAATCAAACCAAGTCAGACATATATGTAGAAGTAGGACAGTGCCTTTCAAAACCCTTGTGATTATTGCTTCCTCTCTGAGTTCCCAAGCATATAATTGGATGCAAACAGAGCTTCGACGGCACAGATGATATTGATCTCTGGAGACGTGAGCCGTGGAAGTGGCTTGGTTCTGCCTACGGTAACATTTAGGATCTAAACGTAATAGTTTTAGGGGGGCAATGAGATTGATTTCCAGACATCTCGAAAGACTTTTGCTATTTCTCTGTCTCAGAATATGAGAAATGTACCCACGATCAGGTTTACGTTCTCACCTTCGACAAGATTACGTTTGCCCTTCACACAGACAGCGTGCTTCGTAGCATTAAATATTCATGCTGGCAGCCTTTGAACAAAGCATGCTGCATTTTGCTAACTTCGAGCAATTCTTCGTGAAGAAAGCAGCTTTTAAGTTATAATTATTGTAGTAATTGCCAATGAAATACAAACTCGATTTTTGTGTGTTTCCCGTTTGTAAGGTTAGGTTTGACTAATCACTTTACACCCCATCCTTTTACACATAACATCTAAACGCCTACTTTGTTGTGATGAAGCGTGCACATTTTTGATGACTACATGTTGTGTATTATTATTTATTTAAATCGCAATCTGCAGGAATGACCAAACCATGAAATGAGGACATGTGTGAGATTTAGGGGTGTGGCCGCTTTAGTTGAAAGGGCGTGGTTCTGGTACTTTCTGCAACTCCTGGGCTCATAGTGCCATTTTTGTCTCCCATAAACTGCCCCTAATTTAGAGAACAATATAGTAAAGAGTCTGATTGGATAATTTGTGCGTGTGTCTCCGTGCGTGTTTTTTTTTTTTTTTTTTTTGCATTAATCAATTGTGTTTGCTTGCTCGTGATTGAGAATTTGGGAAAAATGTAATTCTATAATGGCCTAAAATCCAAAAATCACTCTAGTTTTTGGTAATGTAATAGATTATTACATCATATTCTACTTTTTCCCCACCTTGAAATGACATTGGTTTCATGTGGTGTCACAAAATGAAACCTCTAGCCCCCTCTAGTGACAGAATGCTTTATACAGAAGCGTTCAGGTTCAGACCATCGCACATCCTTCGTTTCGTGTTGTCTAGGGTGATCCTTGTACCCTCTTTAAGAAAATATCATTTAGCGCTTAGTGCTGAAATGCAGTGATTGTGTTACATATTTTGCTTTGGACAGCAGTATTATTATTTTTGTCTTACATAACCATACCAAGATCTGACCCACAAGGGTCTAAATTGCATGGTTTGTTTCCTCTTAGTATGTGAACAATCTGCCATTAATGACTATGCTGCTGTCTCAGCTCATAAAAGGCCAGCCATGTATAATCCTCTAGTTCCACAACCTCTAACCTTGCATTTGGTTAGTAGACACTGGTCCATTGGGCACTGAGTCAGCCATGTTGTCATGCCCTTAGGGGACAAGGTCACTTTTATATTTTCAGCGCTGACCTTAGCCTTGCTTCTCCTGGAGTATGACTGACATTCCAAGTTTGCAGTTTCTGCGGCCGCACTCAATTGGGCATTTTGGGGCATCAGCCACTCCGAAACAAGGAACATGTTCATTTAATATTTAGTGTAGTGACTATTTGTGACCAACAGGGGGCCTCTAAACCGGAGGGGACCCCAAGCAAATGCATGATTTGAGCAGGGTTGGATTCAGGCATAGGCAAACTGGGCAGCTGCTTAGGGCCCAATCGGCACAAGGGGTGCCGATATATATATACACACACACACAATTTATAAATAAGAATAATTACATAGTATTAAAATTTATACATAAGTCATCAACTTATGACTTATGCATCTTACGACTGATCAAATTTACGAACGTTCCAAGACCGGAAAAAGTGTGGCAGCGTCTGGCAGCGCGAGTCTATGACAGCTTCCGCCCTAACTGTCGGTAGCAATGAACAAAGAAAACGGTGATAAAGATGTTAAAGAAACACTGAGCAAGACGACTTAAAGATGATTTAATTGTATTATACTGTAAACTATGCATATAATTTCTGCATATAAAATAATAATACGACCAAATCGACTTACGACCAGTCAGTCGGAACTGATCTCAGTTGTAAGTCAACAATGACCTGTAAAAATAATAAGCCCATGCATAAAAGTTAAATGTTTATTTGCAGACAAAAACATGGCCGACTGTAGCTATGGGCAGAACAGATAGTTGACTTGGGCCTCTGAATTTTGTGACATGACAATCAGTTTTCTTGTTATTGAAGACCCCCAAGGAAAGGAAAGGTCCCGTAAAATGGCAGATTCAGCCTTGGGTTTGAGTGGAGGCAAATACCGTCACTGATGACAGAGCTGTTGTCTTGACTATCCGCCCGTCTGGCCTCCCTCTCTCTGAATGCCCCCTTCCCATGATCCATGCCCCTGTCATAGTGCCCAAGGCCCTCAGTTTGTGCCACCATCTCTGGCTTTAATTTGATTTGTTGAGCATCAGCAACAGACGAGGTAAAAAAAAAGTAAAATAACGTAATCCAAAAAATTCAAAAACCTCCTCTTGCAGGCTGGTATTTTAAGGATGGGAAATCCTCTGTGAATCATGTGTGGACGCCCTCAAGGTTACTAAGAGCCTATTAAACAGCTTTTCTTAACTAAAACACCCACATTTTTCTATATCACAATAAAACATCCAGGTAAAAATCAGAGCAAATGAACAAGCACAGTCTATAAAAAGGTACATCATAAAATTCGGTTAGAACCTGACAAAAAAGGAGTTTTGATATCAGCTAATTAATGATTCTGATCTGTCTATTAAATTTATACATGTTCTTTTCTGCGGGGGGTACCAGAGTGTGAAGTCACTGTCAAGTCAAGATATCAAGTTAAGATTAACTTCACAAATCCCAGGAAGAATTTTCAATGATTACTACCAGAGCGGGATTCAAGTACATATCCACAGAGAAGATACAGTAGCAACCTGAATACAACACCTTAGAGTGGTCAGCCGTCCTATTATATACCCCCAGGTGTAAGCTCACAGAACAAATAGGAGACTGTTGTAGTAGGTTTGCACAAGGTACTTAACCTGAAGCATTTAGGTAAAATAATCAAGAATTCTGGGTCAGAATCAGAATCAAAATCTTTATTCACCAAGAGCAAAATATTCAAGGAACTTCTTTGATGCCGCTGGTGGCATGATGAACCAACATAAAATTTAAACATATGATGAAAAACAAAAAATAGTAAATTGAAATAACGTGCAAATATAAAATAGTGGAACTCAAATGGCCGACCCGAACACAAGCATCCAATCTGAAACACGATGTGATCTGGATCCCCACTCCATTGCTTAGCTTTGTGTCCATGATGAAATTTGGACTTTGGGGAAAACTAATTGAGTACTGCTGATGTAGACACGTAAATAGAGTCCAATAACAAAATGTACGGTGCAGACAGCTTGGGGTTTGTGCAAACGAGCGTAAGAAGACAATAAGGGTATGAAAGTGGGTGAATGGATATGAGGTGGTGAGCTTCTCATGGGTCTGTAGGTAAGAGGCCCATGGCCACTGTGCATGAAAGGGAGAACATTATGAACATAAAAAAGTAGAACTTAAAAGGTCAGGAACTGCTTCTGAAATTGATTTGAAATAATTTAATAACAGGATCATATACAGGAATAACTGAGGTAAATGTATATAATCGCAAGCTATTCATCCATCCATCCATCCATCCATCCATCCATCTTGCAGCACCTTGGAAGCAGGATTGTGGACTGTGCTATGGATGGTCCAGGGGCTCTCCATGGCCAAACGGGAAGCACACGGCCCTTATACAGCTCAGGAATGGCATGTCAGGGGTTTTCATGCTCCTCGCAGCCTTGTTAGTCCTGTCATGTCAGGCTGTGACGTTCCGCAGATCGGCATGTCTCCTCTCGGGACGTCTGGGCAGCCTGCCTGGCTGCCCCTTTGCAGCTCAGCATCTGAAGGGTTGCCCTTAACCCTCCATTTCCCCCCCCCCATGCTCCTCCTTATGTCCGTGACATCATTTTAGTAGAAACTGTTAAATATGTCGACACATTATCTGTCTATTAAACATTAATATAGTTTAGAATCTGCTAGAAGTAGGAAGCTGTTTGACATGTTTTGAAAAGTCCATGCAGGATGCTGAATAAATGGTTGAAGAATGAATCTACCTGCATCTACCATACCCATGACTTGCAATTTTAATAATTTTTCTTATAGCTTGTACAGTCAGCCCTGCTGCTATGCGTGAAATCACATCGCAATTTTTTTCTAATGTGATTGAAATATTAGTACTCAAGTTAAATATAACACGGAAACGCATTTGTATTTTGGCTGTTTTCAGTCGGAGAGAAAAGCACTACATGTACTACAATGTGATATGGTTGTAGCAAGAAACTCTACTTGCGTGCACAAGCAGCTATCAGAGTCAATGATAGTCATGTCCTATTCCTGAATGACTCGTTCTTTTGAACTGATTCTTTTCAGTGAATCTGTCAAATTGGTTTTCAAATCTAAAAGAATCAAACTTTTCGTATATCCACGCATTGAACAGGTCAAAGTTTTAGATTATAGAAATCTAAAAATATTTGACAGACAACAGCAACATTTTTTTTTATTCACTTATATTTGCTTTTCATAGACTGTCTGTAGCCATGTTGCCTTCAGTGCATCTCCATATAGGCCTCATAATCCGTTGTATTTGTGCTGTGTGCATGCACACGGTCCGCATGGTAGATGTGGCTCACTAGTCCCGACGAATGATGGCCAAAAGGACTATTTGCTGTATCTTGTGACCCCACTAGATGGTGCACACTGCTCAAAAAACAGCTCAAAACATGGACACAAAGTAAACCAACAGCACCATCTAGTGGGGTCACAAAAGAGTGCAAATGGTTCACGAAGCATCGCTTTGGCCATCACTACTCCTGAATCTCAGCAGTCGACAAGTCAGCAAGTGCGGCAAAAGCAATTACTAGGCAATTGGCCTGAGACTGATAATAGGAGATATTTAAGATAATTTATTAATGTGGTATTGTTATTTGTTATTTAAAATGTATATAATTACATTATTGGCCACCGGTATTACTGTTTTCATTATTTAATTCATTTATTTATTTTGGCGTTAGTTACTACTAAGTTCCCCAAACCCTATTTTTCCCAATGATGAGTTCATCTACACTGTTTTTCTGCAGCAACCTGCTAGTGCCTGGTGTTTAATCTGAAGCCACCAAGTTACCTGCAGTTCTTCACCAATGTCCCCTTGCCTGACTATTGTCTGCTTCGGTTCCACAGGCCTGAAGTTTGGGTCAGATGAGCGTCTTTACAGCTTCACCGGCCACCACCCCCTGCCCTTCCACAGGGTATGGCCTTTCTTGAACAAGGACTGGTTGGGGAGTGCTTGACCCCGCAAAGCAGAGGCACCTTGAGCCACGGTCCTTGACAAACATTCGTCCCGGCTGCCTCGCTTGGACCCACCAAGAGAAACTTCAAGCCAAGACCGACTGGTGAAGACCTGACTGATGGACATAGCCCTGGTTGGCCCTCCATAGACTAATGGACAGACTCAACACATTCAACAAACGTAGGTGGACCCATGAACACAACTGCCAAACCAAGGTCCACGCCAACAGACCAGCAAACATGGGTCGGGCTGAGTCTGTGTGGCCCATAGATATAGCCAGACTTCTTCTACCAGACCGGTGTTAACAGAACATTCCTCACTAAACTGGCTACAATCCCAGTGGTTCCTTCTGCCAGGCCAGGAGGCCTTCAAAGTTGCTCCACAGCTATGAATACCATTTCCTGTCTTTGTTCCCCCACGTCACTGAGCTGCGTGTGGCCAGTGACCAGACATAGGGGTCATGTTCGGCCCCACCTACCACAGTGTAACCAGTGTGGGGTTGTCTCTAATGTAAATGCATAAACAGATTCAGAACAGTGCATTCAGAACAAACCCTGGCCTGGATGCACTGATTCCTTGATTCCTGGCCTCATTTTATTCCATCATCCCCTTCATTCCGTTGGCCGGAGGTGTGATGGGAGTAGCGCCTGAAGGGGGAACCGCCCGATCCGAAAGGCTCGGGGTGGCCTGTGGAGCAGACAGGATATGACAAACGTCACCTGCCTTGTTGGTCAACATCATATGCGTGCAGCTTAACATCAAAGAGCAGTGTCTGGTTTTCTCAGCATTGAGCAGCATTGTTTCTGGAGAAGGGTGGGGTATCTTTTTGGGGGTGGGGAAGAGGGGTTAAGAAGACGCAGGATACGTCTGATCCTGATGTCCTAGAGTACTTCACCACACAGGAGACTCTGCAGGACATTCTGAGGCCTTTGGTAATTGTTCTCCTACTTCTCAGATTTGAAAGGACATCTGGGCATCTGGGAATTAGACCACAGGGGTCATTCTTCCAAAGGAAGCTCAGTATGCAGATAGGGGGGCAATTCCGGCCAAGGACTATATGAGGAACTCGATAGTTATCAGTGGATTTGAGATCCAAATGCCGACAGTCCATGGAAGAAATGATTTTTGCTAAGTAATATACTGTATAAAAGCAAAAGATGTTTCACCTTGAGAATGTAAGTTGCTCTGCTGCTTTGATATTTATTTTTATACATTAAGTCTGCTCACAAGATCAAGTTTGGGCATGTATATTTACAATGCTTGAAATCTGTTTAGGTTGACTCAAGCACATTTGTCGTTTAATCAGTTGATTTATATAGAATGGTCATTTCACTTATTTTTTTTTCTTTGTTTATTTAAAGCATTTGTACAAAGTGACTTACAGATTTATCTTTTTATATCAGAGTTCTATCACCACATGGGATTTCAAGCAGGAGCCTCCAGGGGATTCATCAAGAACCATGTCACCTGCTATTGTCACTTTGTGTGGTCATTTTGAATAAATTCCGAATCATTCAGAGGTGAGATCGTAGATGGTGAATGGACTCGCTTTCCTGGACTGACCGGCATTTGCTTCCTGTAAAGGTGCTGATTCTGGTGCAGAATGCATTCTGTCGTTACACAAACTAATGGCATAACTATGAGCTGAAACAATGAACCTTCTGATTTGCTTGAAGCAAATTCTTTATGTTTACACACTTGTGAACATATACACCAGTTACTACAGTGATTTCCTTGTTTAAAAGTTAATATTGAAGAATAAGATGACATAATTATTGAAAGGCCTTTTCTTGTACTCCATCCCATGTTGCTCAGAAGATATGAGTACTCAGCCTTTAAATACAAAGTCTGATTTCCTCCCGTGCCATGTCAGATTCAGAAAGGTATTAACTTTATTGATCGCAGAAGGGATTTTTTGGAAAGAACCTCACCTAAGGAGAGACTAGAACCATGGATACTCAGAATAAATGTCTGATGCTCTACAGACTGAGCAATACGAAGACATCGAGTATGCTGAAGCTGAATGTGTTCCATTTCGATTTCCAGTTCCATTTTGCTGCCCTCGTCTGGTCGATCATGCGCACAGTCATTATGTGAAAATGGAGTGTGTCTAAGTAATGGTTTACCTTGGGCAGCTCTGGTCACATGTCGAGACCCCCCACACAAAGGACCCCTCCCCCATGCTGGAGTGTTAGATGGGCATTGGGTGCAGTGTTTTTTGTGGGGGGGGGAGGGGGGTGTCCTCAAATATGGTCACAACTCTTCATATGTTCTGGTAGAGCAGATGACTGTAGAGGCACAAGGCTGGACATCATGGGGTTGCTGGTTTGATTCCAGCTCAAAGGAGCATGGATTTTTTTCCTTTGGGGGCTGTGTGCGGCTCAGCAGGTTAGGTTGCTATGCCTGCGGTCAGAAGGTCATTGGTTTAAATCCCTGGGTCAGCCAAGTGGTTTCACTTGAGCAAGTCCTTTAACCCCAATTGCTCCAGGGACTGACTGACCCTGCTTTCTCAAAAAAGAAATGTACTTCGCTTGCAAATAATAAGCTAATAATATATAAAAGAGACCTTGAAGTGACAGCCGCAAAAATCAGTGATATAACTGAACATTCGCAAAAGTAATTCTTTAGTCTTTGCATATCCCATCATGCTCTCCTTCTTAAAGACACAGACACATATATAGAGGTGAGAGTGAAGCTTGGGGTCTGAGCGCAGGGTCTGGCCATTTATCCTGCACCCCAGAGCATTTTTCAGGGGTTTAGGACCTTGCTCAATACATGTAAGTACTCTGCTGTTGAAGGAATTCGAACCAGCAACCTTCCTAACTCACTGAGATACATTCTACCCCCAAGTCACTAAAACTGCAAGGTTATTACGAGGGATGTGTTTCCTTAATGTCCAGGGTTTTACGTGCTCCAATCCCCTGCCAGGCCCTCCTATCCAGTCTGATGAATGGCTCACCCTGTGTTTTCTCTGTTTAGTGTGTGTAGGTGGGTGTGTGGTTGTAATAGGGGGTGGTTTGTGATTTCAGCGTGAGTGAGTATCCCAGCCAGACTCTGCCACACTCCACCGGTGACTAATGCAGCCGACGTAACCGAGGAGCCATCGGCTTGCTAACCACAAGGGCACCTAATGACATATTGACATTAAAAGCTCTCTGAAACCAGCACTTAAACGGAGGCAGCCGAAGATGAATTTTAGCGCATGACGGCCACCTCTGACAGTGTCACAGAGCCAGGTGTCTTATCGATTTGATGGGCACACCATAACCCATGCAATTTCCATTTCCGCACATGCCGAGAGAGGCACACATACACGTCGTGGCTTCCTTATAGAGCGCTGTGTCACACGGCTTTTTGAGCTCGTGGCTGGCATCCCAGAATTCCCCTGGGAGAGAGAGAGACGGCATCTGTGCAAGTCAGAGTTTCCTCGTTCCCGTTGACGTCACCGCCATCAGAGATCACTCCGCAGTGGATTCCATGGCAAGAAAAAGTGAGAGCAAGTTAAGTGACAGGTTCCCAGTAATGGCTAACTGAGTGTGCTCTTCAGGCGTTACTTTCATACAATTACTTAGCTCATCTTTACTCTTTGCTGGGAGGAGTGTGCAGGTCAGCCCAGACTCTAGCCAGAGCTGATCTACCTTTTTAGGGCCCCTAGCCAAAGCTTTACTTGGGACGCCCCCTACCAAGAAAATTGATGATCATTTTACATAATTCAGGGACCCTAGACAGCTGCCTATTCTGCCTATAGCAAGCAGTGACCATTTTTCTGCCTGCACATAAATATTTTAATTTGATGAATATGGTTTTGGTTTTTTGAATTATTTTTCATTTTGTGTAATTATTCTTATTTATATGATTTTTATTTACATTTATATGAATGTTTAATACATATTTTTTCTAGTCTTTGTCTGAGCCCCCTTGGGCCAATTGGACCGCCGGCATCTGCCTAATCTGCTTGGAGAAAGTGAAATATCATCAGTATTCTTGGTTGGGGGGCCTCCCAAGTAAATATCTACCTTGGGCCCCCGAAAAAGTAGAGCTGACGCTGGGGGAGCGTCAGTGAAGGTATACAACGTGCCACCAGAGAATACGCTGGTACAGAAGGGGCACGGAACCAAACCGGTCTGTGCATCTCACAGGAGAAGATTCTGATGCCTGTACTATAACCTCACCCTATGGGGAATGCTGGGTAAACTCTTATCCCTGGAAATATGTGTGTGTGTGTGTGAGCGGGTTTACCTATCCTTATGGGGACACAATGTCCCCACAATGTGATAAATATCCGTTTTTTTTCCCTTATGGGGACCGGTTTCCTGGTCCCCATAAGGGAAAACTCTATTTTATA
>JABJVO010000039.1:13408925-13425755 GCA_026770805.1 Boulengeromyrus knoepffleri | reverse complement strand
AGTTAGCGTTAGCATTTTTCCCATTGAAATGAATGAGCGGTCCCCATAAGGATATGTATACCCTACATGTGCGAGCGGGTGTGTGTGTGCGCGTGTGTGTGCGTGCGTGCTTGTGCCAGAGAACAAACCACGAATGCAACCTCCATGGATCCAGATCAGATGCACCTCGACTTCTGAGCCTCACCTAAAAACACTTTGCAGACTGGAATGGCACCCAGCCTGGATCATAAAAGCGTGAGGCAGAGCATCTGGTGCGCAGGAGGCTCAATAAACTCAAATAAAGACTAAGGAAGTTTAAGTTTTGTGACTTGAACAGAAACATATCATTTTAACAGTAGATTATGTGCAGTGATAACTGCAGTTGCGGAACCACTGTATGTCACTTCAACCCAGATTTAATCACTCTGCCTCCTCGTTTCATTTCAAATATCAGAGAGTAATAATTAGAGGAAATGTAATTCGGATACTGGTGTACCCACTATCTGTGTAGCGCATCAACCAATCAGGTGTTCCGATAAACAAAGTCCATCCAGCCAATAGGGTCACGGCAATAAGCACAAGTCATACTCTGAAATAGAGCATTTACTCAGAATATTGCATATACCTGATGTTGCTCACTAATGGTTATTTAAAAAAAAATCAATGGATGTTTGGGGTCTCGGCAATGTGTAGAAGAACAAACCAACAAGTCAGTATACCCTGAGAAACCGATGTCCATGAAAATATACAACCATATATATCACAATGCATTTATCGATCACAAATGTCAACACTGTCACTGTCTGTAAAACATGCTTCTTTAATTCATGCAGTTGTCCACTGGAACTATCAGAATTACATTCATTTTCTTAAAAGACTAACAATTAAAAGAAGCGCAGAAATGAGATATACGGCACTCGTAAATCACGTTTTAATACACCCAACTCCGTCCAGAGTCGCAACCATACAACGTTTGCAAAGCTTTCAAATCCTTAAAGTACCCAGTTTAACTGTGGCATATAATTAAACACCGTCACGCCTAATATGAAGAGTTAAGTGTTAAAATAGGAGTGTTGTGTTAAACTAGGGCCTGACAGGGGTCCCATACAGTGTCCCTCCGTCAGTTGCTGCAGTGGATCTAGGACGTTCCCTTTAAATTGCCTACGCGGATAGGAGTGGTACAGTGCAGATGGAAGATCGCTGCCTGGGCTTCGTGCTGCCTCTTTGCATGCAGAGCAAAAGCCCAGCTGCAGACCCCGACTTCTTTTACTACAGGTCTCATCCCAGTTTATGGAAAAAAGGAGAAAAAGTCAGAGTCTCGACTCAAATTCCACACACATGCGGCACTGTTGATTTATATAACGAAGGAAAATCAAGTAAGGGCATGGGCAACCTGCATCCGACAATCGATTTAGGTTAAACTGAAAGTGAGGATTTGCATCCCGTGTACCGTTTAACATGTTTTTTTAATGCATGGTTTTCTGTAATGCCTGCATCCTTAAGCTTCACGTAGTACGTTGCATGGAGACTGTGCACCGGAGTACCACCCAGTATCGGAGCAGAGAACTATGCCTTAAGCATGCCGCTGTTGACACATTTAGGTAGTTCCCATTTTAGAAAAAAAAAAATCTTCACGAAAAAGAGACGCGGAAACCTAATGCTTTGCTTGCAGTGCGTGGATGTGGGAGCGGGAGTTTGTCATACTGCCTTAAAATGCGTTTCAATCGCAGACCGCAGGTACCGGGAATTTACATCAACTAATATATCTCGCTGAAACAAGGATTTGTCCGTTTCTTATATTTTGTAAATAATTAAAAATAATTGGTCTGCAGATTAATAATAGTGATAAAAATAATAGTAATGGCCATGATCATTGACGCTTTCGCTGCCACCCACGAAATTCGTGCTGGTGGGGGGGTGGGGAGTCTGCTTATTTGTAGCCGTAATGTAGGAAAGCAGAAATGTTTTTTTTCTCTCTCTCTCTCTCTCCTTAGTTTTCGTTGTATATTATATACAGCAACACCGTAAAAGAACCGCCCCCCCTCCAATCACCCTTGCTTATGTCTCTGCAGATGCCAGGGTTCATCCAAGACCACATCTGCCGCTGTCGCATCTAAGGACACCGGGGGCGTCAGTTTTTGCTGATCTCTGCATCTCTGCGTTGTTTTAGGGTGGCGATCTGAGAGGGGGAAAGGGCGAATCGCAAAGGGTGCACGCTTTTCGAAACCTAGTGCAACTTGTTGTGGGGACGAGGACTCGCCGCATCCCCCCCCCCTTCCCTATCAGCAGCATAACGCGGCGGCTGCGGCCAGTTGATGGTGTTACTGCATAGCAGCACCTGCAATGTGTGGCTGGGAGCGGAGGCACTTGTGCTCCATGCGTGCATAACGCCGAGATACAAGGCACGGCGGCTTTACCATCTGCACCGATGTTTTTCTGAGAAGGCGGCATCCCCAGGGACTCTGCGGGCATTACCGGGTTTAGGTGAAGGTGAAGGTAAGATGCATCTCTTTCGCATACCTGCCTTATTCATGTGATTAAAAACCGTAGCCCAGTTTAAGTAGGAAAATATTCGATCGCTAATATTAATTCTGTAAATTACCTTGCGTCGAACGCGAAGTACTGTAAATACTGGAATTCATCTGCAAATCATTACCGTGCCTAGATTTATTAAATCAGTGATTAGTAATTGCATTGATATGCACGTTATAGCCTCGGTCCGTGATAATAAGTGTTTATTTGTATGAGACGAATATCGTGTAGAAAAAGTTTTGAAGTTTAAAGAAGCCAACCCTACGCTAATCGGCCACATTATTAGGAACACCTGTACCTTTACCTGCTCCGTCATGCAAATATCTATGCAGCCAATCATGTGACAGAAGCTCAGTGCATAATATCATGCAGACATGGGCTTCAGTTAATGGTTATATCAAACATCAGAAAGGGGAAAAATGTGACTTTGACTGTGGCGTGTGACAGAAGGGATGGTGTGCTTATTTCAGAAACTGCCGATCTCCTGGGATTTCCAGGCAAAAGTGTCTCTGGAGTTCATGCTGAATGGTGTAAGAAATGAAAGGATGCATCCAGTGAGTGGCAGTTTTTTCAGTAGGAACACATTATCGATGAGAGGGGTCAGAGGAGAATGGCTAGACAAGGTGCAGCTAACAGGAAGGCTACAGTAACTCATATAAACACTCCGTACAGCAGTAAAGACTAAACAGCTTCTCTGAAAGCAAAATATGACAAACCTGAGGTGGATTAGCTACAACGGCAGAGGACCAGGTCAGGATGCACCTCTATCACCTTGGAACAGAAAGCAGACGTACAGGCAGATGGACAGTTGAAGATCGGAAAGATGTCAGATGGTCTGATGATTCTTGATTTCGGCTTTGACATGCAGATGGTGGACTCAGAATCAGATATAAACAGTATGAATCTATGGACCCAACCTGCCTTGTATCCACACTTCAGGCTGCTGTTGCTGATGGTGGTTTTCTGATGACGTGACAGATGTTTTCCTGGTGCATTTTGGCCCCTTTAATTCTAATCCCGCATTGCCGACATGCCACAACATATCTGAATATCGTTACTGACCATGTGCGTTCTTTTTCTACCACAATTCACCCGTTTTCTAATGGCTACATTCAGCAGGATAATGTGTCATGTCACAAAGCAACAGTCATTTGAAACTGGTCCCCTAGACATGAGAATGAATTCATTGGCCTCCACAGTCACCAGACCTGAATCCAATAGATCACCTTTGGGGTGTGGTGGAGTGGGAGATTGACAGCTTGACTGCGCAGCCGACAGATCTGCAGCATTTACAACATGTAATCGTGTCAGCATGCAGCAGAAGCTTTTTGTGTCAACCTTGTTGAATCCATACCACAAAGAATTCCGGCTGCTCTGAGCAAATGCAGTCCTACCCAATATTAAAGTGGTGTTCCTAATAAAGTGGCCAGTGGGTATATATATATGCATATGTGTATCCTGTAATATAGGAACCATCCAGACATTAACAGATGGTCATTACAACTCCAAAGCTAAACCAAGTAATAAACTGTGGTTGTTACCATTCCCGGGTGGTTCTGAAGTTACCAATTTACTTTGGCGTAATGGCTATGTAGTAATCAGTCCAGCAGAACAGCTAAAATACTGAATGCACACTGGCCTCTATATGTTCATCGAACAAGTTAAATGTATGTGTATTTCTCATAGTTGTTTCTTTTGTGCAGTATTTTAAAAGTTATTGAACTTAAAAGGCCTTTAATGTGATATCTGTTGTTCCGAGATTCTTCTTTTAATGCTATTGTCCTTTTTTTGGGCCATTGATTGCAATTCCCTTCGGGAAAGAGGCAGCTTTGTGTTTGAGTTAAACCTGCATTGCAGACGGCACCCCACATAGTAACAAGGACGCTGGGCATGACGATCAACATTCTTCACTTCAGTGATCAATTCTCTGAGTGTGCCTTTTATATGTGATAAGGAATAACAAAATTCGGCATTTAATGTATCTTTCATTCTGTCTTTTTTTTTTCCCCTGTCAGCTTGACCCAGGCATCTTTTCTGTGTCGAGGTGGTTTTTTTTTAATCCACTGAGGTCCCAGTGCTAGGCTCCGGCCTCACACCCCCCTCTCCGAGATGACGGTGGCTACTGGGGACTCTGCAGATGAGGCAGCAGCCCATCCCGGTCAACCCCAGGACACCTACGACCCTGAGGCTGATCATGAGTGCTGTGAGAGGGTGGTCATCAATGTGTCAGGCCTGCGCTTCGAGACTCAGCTGAAAACTCTGTCCCAGTTCCCCGAAACCCTGCTGGGGGACCCTAAGAAGAGGATGCGCTACTTCGACCCCCTGAGGAACGAGTACTTCTTTGACAGGAACCGACCCAGCTTTGATGCCATCCTGTACTACTACCAGTCGGGGGGCAGGCTGCGACGGCCCGTTAACGTTACGCTGGACATCTTCTCGGAGGAGATCCGCTTCTACGAGTTGGGCGATGAGGCCATTGAGATTTTTCGTGAAGATGAGGGATTTATCAAGGAAGAGGAGAAGCCGCTACCTGACAACGAGTTTCAGAGACAGGTGTGGTTACTGTTCGAGTATCCCGAGAGCTCAGGCCCAGCCAGGATTATCGCTATCATATCCGTTATGGTCATCCTTATCTCTATTGTCAGCTTCTGTCTGGAGACCCTGCCCATTTTCCGCAGTGAGGAGGAGGAGATGCACAAGGTCTACCAGCCCTTCTCCAACACCACCTCCAGCTATCACACAACCTACTTCACTGACCCATTCTTCATTTTAGAGACGCTTTGTATCATCTGGTTCTCATTTGAGTTCCTGGTACGCTTCTTTGCCTGCCCCAGCAAAGCGGGCTTCTTCGTCAACATTATGAACATCATTGACATTGTAGCCATCATTCCCTATTTCATTACACTCGGAACTGAGCTGGCTGAGAAACCAGAGGATGGTCAGCAAGGGCAGCAGGCTATGTCCCTAGCTATTCTCAGAGTCATCAGGTTGGTCAGAGTTTTCCGGATCTTCAAGCTGTCCCGACACTCTAAAGGGCTGCAGATCTTAGGCCAGACCCTGAAAGCCAGCATGCGTGAGCTAGGCCTGCTAATCTTCTTCCTCTTCATCGGAGTCATCCTCTTCTCCAGTGCTGTCTACTTCGCCGAAGCAGATGAAGCAGACTCCCAGTTCATCAGCATCCCCGATGCTTTTTGGTGGGCAGTGGTCTCTATGACTACAGTTGGCTATGGTGATATGGTTCCCACCACCATCGGAGGCAAGATTGTGGGGTCCCTCTGTGCCATCGCCGGAGTGCTGACCATTGCACTGCCTGTGCCAGTCATCGTCTCCAACTTCAATTACTTCTACCATCGTGAGACAGAAGGTGAAGAGCAGGCACAGTACCTGCAGGTCACCAGTGTCCCGAAGATGGATTCCACCGAGGACCTGAAGAAGAGTCGAAGCGGCTCCATGATGAGCAAGTCCGACTATATGGAGATCCAGGAAGCGGTGAACAACAGCAGTGAGGACTTCCGGGAGGAGAACCTCAAGACGGCTAATTGCACTCTCGCCAACACCAACTATGTCAACATCACAAAGATGCTAACAGATGTATAACCACTCTGTTCAGTCATGTTGACGGCGGGGGACTGGGATCTGAGGAAAATGGCGGGACCTTCCTGCTTTGTGTGGCTCAGGCCCCAGGTGGATATCAGAAGCCGGGAGGAGAAGATCAGTAGAGCGGACCCTACTGTACACCCCCCAAAAACCCTCGCCCTTCCTTATTCTTCATTCTGTCCAAACTGCCAGAATATTCTGCATACTTCTTATGGTGTCTGCATGGAGTTAGTCTTTTCTATGTGACTGTTAAGTAGATCATATCCTGCTTGCAATGGTAGCTAAACAAGTAGCTAATTAGAGAATTAAACTTACCACATAAGGATTCCACTCTCTGTCCTCCCTCCCCCCCAACCCCAAATTCTGACCTCTCCTGTACTCTATCCCAAGGCACATCCTCATCATCCCCTACCTTCCCCTCTGAGGCTGGTGGCATTTTTTGTTCACTTCCAAAGAGTACTGTTACCATGCTTCATTTAACGACTCCCTTCACCTTTTTTGTGAAAAAGACTGAGCGGAACAACCGGAAGGAAACATTTATCCCTCTTGAGGATTTATGCACAGGGAACTTCCGCTGCAGTGACTTGCTGCCCACCGATTCCCTAAAGAATGTGTGTTGCCCACATTATGGAACGGGCACTCAAAAGCACCCACAGGGTGCTCGTCCAACAGGGATGACTCACGGCAGCACTGGAATATAGCTGAAAACCTCGGCCCTGTTATTTGTATTTTTTCTGCAGTGTGTCTTTCCGTTGAGGAAGCCATGGATGGATGTCACGCCTCTTCTCTCACTGCAGAGAAAGGGCTTAAAAACTAGAGTGAATGTCTCTCTCATTTATTTATATCTATCTGCCGATACACTTCCTGCGGCTGGTCCTTGACTGAACCTGTACTCCTTCCTCTAATAGCTGAGGGTTCTCTAAGTATGGTGGGCCACAGTGCCCACCTCCCCACCCCACCCCTCGACAGTACGTCACTACCAAACACAAGGGAGAGATATGGCTTAAGATAAAGGAGAACTTGCACAGAATAGTTTATATGTCAGGCAGATTGCTTGGCATCCTGCTAATGTTCTTTCACACCCCAAATCACTACATCCTGCACCATGAACATTGTCCTCAAGTCTTCCATACATCATTTCATACAGAACATTATATTGTTTGAGGCTGCTGTTCTTATAATACACCGCAGCTTAAGTAAATTTCTGACTGACTTTTAGGTCGCCAAAGATTGACTCACTGCCTTTTGACGCTTGTCTGTCTTGGATGAAATGATCCATCGATGTTTGACTCAACCTCTGGCAGGAGTGGGTCTTGTGTCACCAGTGGAGCCCTTTAAACTGACTTTAAACTCATTTCTTGAAGAAAAGCATCTTTCCAGTGCATGCAGTGACATCCATTGCAGCATGCATTTTCATATAAATACCACTTAAACTACATATAAATATTCATATCACTAACTCTTTTTGTCTCTCAGGCCCTAACATTATGTGCAATATACTATTGTCTTTTTATTGTTAGATTTTTGCAACCTTTTTATGTACTTTTTATGCATTTGTAGGTCACCTTTAGGATCTTCCAATGGAGAGGTTGCTCATTTCACCATGTCGGATGGGAGTCATGTGATCGAATCGGCACTGTCATGTAGGTCATATGATCATGAAGCCAAGCTGTCAGGATTTGAGGTGTGAAAACAGGTTTCCCCTTTCCCACAATGCATCACCTATGAGACCCCTGAAGCATTGCATCATATTGGCTTTGTGTCTCACTTCTCACAGCCTTTCTCATGCCTTTGGCATTATGAAAAACCAAACGTGTTGGTTCCCCAATCTGTTGGTTCTTCTGAATTTGTGAATGTATGTATCACATTCTACTGATATTGGCATTGGGTTGTATTTTCACAAATCTCGTTCCATTCCACAGAACCTTGGCTGTGCTGGGTGTCTGGTTTACTGACCATGATTTAATGTATACTGAATAATACGTCAACAGTTTTATGTGCAATACAGCCTCTTACCTACTGGTGCCCATAAGGAACAATCGTTACGTAGCACTTAGGACACGCAGAGCCAGCTTGTGGTTATTTGTAGGGTACACGATGGGCTATATTGGTGGTGGTTTTTGTTATTCTTTTTTTGTTCTAGTTGAGTTTCCGTACCTCCTTTCTGTTGTCCCACCACTTTTGTATTCATGTTACGGAAGCACAACTGGACCGAGTCTGGGTCCAACCTAGATATCCATGGAAGACCCCAAAGACCAAGGCAAACTATGACATGGACCAATGAATGCGAAAAGGAACGTACTGGCCATTCTTATCTTTAAATAAATAAGCTTTATGGGTGGGACCATTACCCAGAACTTAGTGCTGCTGTTGACTGTTTGATACAGTTTCTGCAACTGCCCAACTGCAATTTGGATGCATATTGAAGAATTCATCCATAAATGAAGCGAGTTTATCTTAGCCTGTATAAGTAGTTGTACTTACAGGTTCAGGACTTTGACCATTGTTTATCACATGTTGCTTTTGTTGTCTGGGTGGTGCAGAAATTGAGCTTTGTACAGCTTCTGCTATGTACAGTAATACCCGTTGGTAATGTACTCTTAGGTACCCTCATATCCTAGTAATCCAGTATAAATAGCAAACACCATAGTACTAGGTTTAGGTCGGTATACTCTATGGACAAAACAACAGAAGCTCTTGCATGTGACATCGCCATGGAAGTTACTGTTATCTATGTTTCCGCGGTGAAAGATGGAGACTCGGGCCTTTCCTGTTGCGGCATCTGTTTCTTCCTCAGTTGGGAGCAGAGTGAAGGAGTGTGACTCCCCACTGCTTCCGAAGCTTCCTCAGAACATTCCGGAGCGAGCAATGGGCAGGGCCTTATACGGACAGGCTCCGCCTCCCATGCACAGTACTAGATAGAGGATGGTGCCTAGCTGTATATTTACAAGCAGGATCTTGTTTGTGTGACTGGGTGTATGTATGAGAAATAAGGATATGTATACTAAAAATGTGTGTGTGTGTGTGTGTATGTGTGTGTGTGTGTGTGTGTGTTCAACAGCTGCTGTTTTATTCTGACCCTGTGGCATGTATGGTTTTCCTGATGCTACCAGGCAGTTCCTGCTTCGGGGGGCGCTGTTGACTTAGCAGTGCCGGGATCAGTTGGGCCTGCCACCCAATGGGCCTGTCACCCAAACCTGCAGCTAATGACTTTCAGAGGTTACTCAGAAAAGCTACATCTGCCATGGAGAGCAAGTACAGAGCCGGTCAGCCAGTTGGGCCATCAGAACCCAAGTTTGTGCTCACAAGTGTCATCGAGGATACCTCTGGAGACTCCCCCAGATCAAGGTGACCTGACTTCCAATAATATCTGTACAGAGCAGACTTCTTTTTTTCTAAAATAAAGAGACAATAAAAAGGGAAGAAATGAATAAGTTTACGCCACATGTCTGAGGATGTCACTCCGGATATGACTGCTGATGAAATACTGCACTGGGATTACAGGAAGCCCTAAAAGACGATCTTGGAGAGACACTGCAGTCTAAAGTTATCTAGTCCTTCCAAGTTATAACTGTCATATGAATAATATCAATAACAATGATGATGATAATAATAACATGATGATTATAACCAAAACACATTGTGCCCTGTTTCTTTTACGGATTCTGGAATTTGTCTGGCTGTGAGTCATAATGGCGGTATAAAGACTAGCCGATTACGGGGTGTACAGAATATTCTGGAGCCTCTGCCCTGACCCATTTAAACTTGGAAATCATTTTCTGGTGTGTCTAGTTTTTCAGCCGATGTCTGGTGTGGGGTGCTCTTGTTGAGCACAATGAATAAGGAGGTCTGTCTGAAGTAATGTTTTTAATGCATGTTAAGGACAGACACAGAGAGAACACTCACTGATGGTTTATGCACTAAGCACAAATAACAGTGACGTGTCTCTCTGTGTTGTTCCTTAGTTTGTACAACACTCTTAGGTGTACTGACTCGACAGTGTCATCTATTAGTAACAGGAATGTTCCTGGAAGTAGAAGGCTCTCGGTCCCTTGAGAGGCCAAAGTAGTACTGAGATCCCTTTGGGCTGTATTCAGCGGGCAGTGTTGGGTCACCTGCTATGCGACAGAAAGTCCAAAAAAAAAACCACAAGGAGGTTGGTCAGGGGAGACATTATTCTTGAAATTGTCCATCTTTCTCCAGATGTAAGTGTGGTCATCTGTTATGGTTTGTGTGGGCGTGGCTTCTGATAAGTTGTGGTCTTCTCTCTAGGGTTTGGAAGGTTCCGGAAAAAAAAAATCTCATAAACATTGATTCTGAGAATTCTATTTGATTAGGCTGGTGTAACTGGGGGCTTTGTGAAGCACTTTGACTGATGGTGAGCGTGAAGTAGCGGCAGGGAGTGTTGAGAGCGGTCTGTGCACCATCATTGAGTGCAGAATGAGAGGTGTCACACTGCACCACACTTAGGAAAGCCTTTTAAATCATTTAATGCATTTTTTCTCTGGTCCTGCACCCCAAAGAGATCTGTATAAAACAGGATGTTTTAGTGATAAATGTTCTTGGAGCAAGAGAGTAAGTGTAATAGTATTGGCAGAGTTTTCTCATTCGTGGTTCCATCTGATTTGTTGCTAGATGGATGGATGGAAAAATTCAGCTGTAGATACATGGCTGCTGTTTGCCTGAGGCCTGCAATGGTCCGAGTACAAAGAACGAGGTCTAGCGAAAATACGACACAGATTGTTACACGGGTCATAGCCATTCTGGGAAAGCACTGGTTTTTGACGATTTGTGAAATATTATGGTTTACTGTCCATCCCATCATGCAAGTGTAATTAACAGTGAGCTTGTGAGGGGGGGGGGGATCCTGTTTGTTTTGCAAGTTGAAAGGTTTTGTATTATTTCTGCACCTGGTTTGTTTTGTAGGTTGAAAACTTATATATTTTTATATTGACTTCCTGTTTGTTTTATATATGTGTATTATATTCCAGCACCTGTTTTGTTTTGTAGATTGAAAGATTATTATATCAGCAACTGGTTTGTTTTGAGAGTTAAAGGTTGTGTGTATCATTATGTTAGGGTCTGGTTTGTTTTGTGGGCAGAAAGGTTATGTATTATTGTATCAGCATCTGGTTTGTTTTGACAACTGAAAGGTTGTGAGTATTATTATATTGACATCTGGTTTGTTTTGACAATTGAAAGGTTGTGAGTATTATTTTATTGCTATGTTTAAAAATCAAAGTTGACCGCCACTGCTCTTTCATGAGCTCTGCATGCCCTCGTCTGTGCTGTTCAAATCACTCAGTATGAGAATTTTTTTAAGTCCTTTTTTGCTTTACCAGTATTGCGATGTTTATTGCAAAAAAACGACACTCTGATATCTGAAATGTTCCAGTATTGTGCAGCCAACATGAACAGCTGACAAAAGCAGCAGGCGAACAACTAGCCAAACACAACCTGTCCCACACGAAAATAACCCTCGCTGGAAACAAACAAAACATCTATACAGGAGGAAGTGTGATGCTACCCAGCGGACCAATCACAGTTGTTGCGGTCTGCGTGGCCATGAATTGTAGTTACATTCCTGGGGAGGCTACGGCGTAGGGTACGCAGCTACGTTGTACATACGGTGTAGATTCTGCATAGAAGTATAAAGCAGGCTTTAGACCCCCACAATTACCTCCAAAGTGGCTTGGCTGTAGGGATGGAGGCTTTGCAGACTCCCGTAGAGAGAAGGATGTTAAAGGATGTATTTTTATAGACATCATCCTCAAACGTGTGAGTTTCTGCAGTGTGAGCACTGTCCGTCGATTTAAAAAGTGCCTTATGCTTATGAAAATTCTTATTAAATTATTTGTGAAACTTTTAATATTAGATGATAATGGTTCTGTACAGAAGCTGGCGGATTGGACCTTCTCACTCATTTGGATGTGAAATAACAGCTCTAGGGGATTTTAGTGGAGTTGCCAGCAAACCTGAAGTGAGCATTCCCTTTTTGCCTTTTGGTTTTGTTCAGCCCCTTCTGTGTCACATGACAGTTTATGGCAACTTTGATTGGACGAGTTGGACACACCTACATTCCTCCCATTAATCTTCATTGGTGAATATTCTTATTTATTGCGTTAATGTTCTCATTCTCTAAAAATAGCATTGATTTGTTGTCGTGCTGTAATCCGTGCACGAGACCGATATATTCTTAGCATTTACTCCATTAGGACTGCGAAATGATTTACAGAAGAATGAAAATGAGCTGGCCTGGGTGTATAATGCATTGAGCAGTGGTTGATAGGTTCGGTAACCTGGATATGTAGCAGAAGAGATCCCGCTGCTACTCCTTTTGGGTAACCTGATTTCCTTCAGTAAAAATATCCACCTTTTTAATACTAAATACTCTCTGAACAAAGGGATAGACACTGAAAGTGACACAGCCTCTGCCAGCCCTGCCAGACACATTGGATATATTAGGTGGTGCCTGGGTCAGCAGATTAGGATGCTGTGCCCGTGATCGGAAGGTTACTGGATTTAATCCTAGGGTCAGCATGTTAGGACGCTTTGCCCGTGATCGGAAGATTGCTGGTTTTAATCCTAGGGTCAGCAGGTTAGGATGCTCTGCCCGTGATTAGAAGGTTGCTGGTTTTAATCTCAGGGTCAGCAGGTTAGAATGCCTTGCCTGAGATCGGAAGGTTGCTGGTTTTAATCCCAGGGTCAGCAGGTTAGGATGCTGTGCCTGTGATCGGAAGGTTGCTGGTTTTAACCCCAGGGTCAGCAGGTTAGGACGCTTTGCCCATGATCGGAAGGTTGCTGGTTTTAATCCCAGGGTCAGCAGGTTAGGATGCTGTGCCTGTGATCGGAAGGTTGCTGGTTTTAATCCCAGGGTCAGCAGGTTAGGACGCTGTGCCTGTGATCGGAAGGTTGCCAGATTTAATCCCAGGGTCAGCAGAGTGACGTCGCCATTGGGTTCTTGAACAAGACCCTTAACCCCTTGTTGCTCTCGGGACAGTCTGACCCTGCTTTCTCAATTGGATGTTACCTTGGATAAAAATGTCTGCTAAATAAATGTAACTATTTCCTTATGCTCTATTTGAACATGGAGCACCAGTAATGAGAATGACACAAATAGAAACTTGATCACTTTTATGTTTTAAAATGAATGAGGTTTAGCTAGCTCATGTAGTGGGCTGTCGGTAATAATCTCTATAATGCTGTAAAATAGATGTCTTGTACATTTGTGACGTACTGTCACCCTGCGTTTATCGTTTCGAACAAAAGCGTGTTGATTTTCGTTTCTGATTGACAGCGTGCCAGTCCTGCTTCAGGTGGCATGGTGAACAGAGGCACAGGACAAAAGGGTGGGAGGAAGGAACAGGGACTGTACGTTATGTATTTTGGGATGGGAATGGGGGCGGAGTACGAGAAGCAGCAGCGATGAACAGAATGAAAACAGACACGGGGGATGACAGGTACACAAAAGGAAAAGTGCTGCTGGGTCATGGAAGGACTGGATTGAGCAGAAAGTTCTGGATGAGCTTTCTCAGCATGAGAGGAAAGAAAACCCGATGTTTTGGGATGTTGAAGTACCCCATTCTCGCATAGTGGTGCACCTTAATGCACTTGTCGGTGATTGGCTGTCAGATTGGAATGAGCCGTTCCTCTTCCAGTGCTTTTAAGTACCTTTTTAACACTAGTTACGCCAGAGTCCATAAGAAGTACAACGTATCTTAAAAGCAGGTGCATTAACCCCAATGTAATTAATTAATCAAGCAGTAAGCATTCATACATGTTTAATAGGGCCATTTAAATACGTTGGTTGTGAGTTTCCCATTCTTTTAGATGACCTCACTAGAGATCTCAGTCACTTCGAACATTTTGACTTTCTGAAGTTTCACAAGGATCAGAGGCTGAGATGATATGGGGATGGCAGTCTGAGGGATGAAAGGATATATCACTTGACCAGAACATCTCCACGGTGGTTCAACAAGCAAAGCAAAAGTCAGTGCAGCCAGTAGACTGAAAAGTTTCATCTAAGATCAATAGGTACGATCTGGTAAACATTTTATCATGAAGAACACACCTGTCAAGTTGTGCTGCACACATCTGAATCCCTGCACCTAAAGATGCTGTTTTTTGAGGAGAATAGAGCAAAGAATACTGACACCCCACCTCAACCCCAAGCAGAAGGAAAAAGTCATATGGTCAGATGAGTCATCTCTCATCCCGCTCTCAAGCAGGAGCCGACTGTTAGCACTTCTGCCCCACGGTGAATGGTTCAGTTAGCATCCCTTTGGGTTGGGGTGCACTGTCTGGGCAGAGCTCAATCAACCACTTAATGGGTGAGGTCAAGGGCGGATCAGAGAGGGTAACTGTATGCCTTTGGACTGTGGAGGAAACTGGAGTACCCAGAGGAGAGCCTCATGACAGGGGGCGAACTCCACACACACAGCGGCGGCTGAGAACGAACCCTCTGTCCTGGAGGTGTGAGGCAACCCAGTTTCCCACTGAGTCGCCAGCCTGCTGAAGGCTTATCGTTATAAAGCAAATAGACTGCTGAAGTCGAGAGATCCCATGCATTTTAATCTAAAATAGAATCTAAAAATAAAACGCCCAGGAAAAACCACTGGGTCCATGATTGTACAGCTTCGCATATTCAATAACACAAACAAAGAAATAACCATGTATAAATTCCTGTAGGGGTGGCAAATTACAATCGTTGCTGGATGTCGGCCTTCCTTCGTGAGTCAGCCTTGTCTGGTTGGAGGTCCACCGACTGGGCGATGACCACAGGCGCCGTGTGAGTCAGCAGACCTTGACTGGGAGGCTTGGGCATTCCCACCCTCCAAGAAACAGCAGAGGTGGATGGATTCCGGATTTTTCCTAAATTTCCTGCCGTCTGTGTGCATAACCGGAGGGAATTTCGAGCCATCTTGCGCTCTGGGTGCGAGATCTTGCACCTCCTTGAATGGGCTAAGGAGGAGCAGAGGAGGTGGCCGGTGGGCTAAAATTGCCTCGCTGTCTGAGAAGCCCTTGCCCGTTTCAAACGCTACGCTCACCCTGGCTTCTACAGACAGGATGCTACTGGCTTCAAATATCCTGCTGGGGTTAATATTTCATAACAGCTGTCTGCAGGAGTGGGTCTGCGTCTCCCTCTCTGACTCTCCCTCTCTCGTCGAGCCTCCCCCTCTGTCCCCGAAAAAGCACTAAAGTCTTTTTTCCTCATATCAGGAAAGCAGTCTTCAGAATCTTCTGCTCCTTAAGGCAGGGCTGCTCAGCCCTGCTCCTGGAAATCTACCACCATGCAGAGCTTAGGTACAGCCCTAATTAAAACACCCCATACAGATAATCAGGCCCTTGACTAGCATCTCAGTATTAAAGCCAGCAATGTCGAAGCTTATCTGTATCAGGTGTGTTCATTTTGGGCTGTACCTAAATCTGATAGATTTCCAGGAGCAAGGTTGGCCAGCCCTGCCTTAATAGCACAGCAGGCACTATGACTATTCACTTATTCATGACTGAAGGTTTGGCTCCTCCCTCTGTCAGTAACCTGATTGGCCTTCCATGCATGTGTACAGGCATCTGTGGCCACGGGCTCCAGGTTCATAATTCAGCCTCCACAACCTGACATGGGCACTTTCTGGCTGCCAACAGACCAGGCACATAGCCACATAAATAAATAACGGACATGCAGTGAAATTACAAGTTTAATCCCCTCTTGAGATTTCCTTCCACCACCTGGTTGGCCAAAATGTACCAAGGGGCGGTTTGTTGTTTCTCGGGCCCCACTCAGAAAGTTACTTTGCCCCCACCCCAGACATTTCAAAGCTAAATAAGTCGCTAGCTATCAGAGTCAGAGGATCGTAGTGAGCTAGCTGGTTAGCCTTAGATACTGCTTCAGCAACTTCTAAGCAAAGAACACGTTTATTTAATATTTAGTGTAGTGACTGTTTGTAGCCAATAGGGGGGCCCACACAAGTCCATAGTTTGAGTGGTGGTAAATGTATCTCTATAACAGTGTAGAGCTAATGAGAGTCTGTTTATCTGATCGACAGAGTGATATTGAGCTTGGGAAGGCAGGGATGAAGTCACGCAGTGTGTGTCAGGACGGGAAAGGGTTAAGCCCAATGCATCTTCTGAAGCTTTACTTCCTGTTCCTGCCTGTGGAGTGACTGAAGGCACAGAGCCAGGGAACAACAGGGACCATGTTGGGCGCAGAGCCCTAGCAAGACAGACTATGGTGGAGGGAACTCTGGCCGGTGTTGGCTTGCTGACTGCAGAGGGCGTGGCAGGATGCAGATCATGATGAGCGACTCAGTGGAGGCAGGTGCTGCTCCATTAGCGGCTCTGAAAGCTGTTCCAGGGACCTGAATTTGATGCGGGTGCCTATAGGAAGAGGATGGAGAGAGACAAGAGGGGGTCTGAGAGGAGAGCATTTTGGCTGATTGAGACCCAGGCAGCACAAGCTGGCAACCCTGTCAGTAAAGTCCATAATCCTGGAGAGGAACAGGGGCAGAGCTGGGTATTCTGATTGATCTGATCTTCCTGATTACACGAAATAATCTACAGGGCCAGGAGATAGCTGCAATGTGGTCAGCTGGTCATCTTCCATCGCCCCTAGGTTCCTGGCAGATTTCGGTGGAGACAACATCAATGATCTAAACCAGGGGTCTCCAACTCCGGTCCTGGAGAGCTACCGTCCAGTAGGTTTTCTATCATACCCGGCTTCTGATG
>JABJVO010000039.1:13352607-13376450 GCA_026770805.1 Boulengeromyrus knoepffleri | reverse complement strand
AACCCTAACCCTAACCCCTAAAACCTAACCCTAATCCCAAGACGGTGGAACTGCACATGCGCAGAAAGGCTCGATAGGTTGGATGTTATGACAGAACACCGGCGTACGCTCCTCTGTTGGCATCGGCACATGCAGTTCAGCATCACGCCTTATAAAGTCCTCTAAAGTGTCATCATTTATATCAAACAGACATCCATCATAGCAATGTCACGCAACACACAACATGCCACAAAGAATGCTGCGACCTTCTGAGGGCTGTATTATAATGTTCCACCCAACTTATCTAAATATCTGAAATGCATTTTCAGTCCAAATTTCCATTCCGCGCAAGTCTAAATAGCTCTTGTCCGCTGTCATTATAAACAGCTGTGCCATGCACCCGATTGTCGCGTGAGATCTTACCTGTGTTTGCGTGCAATGCTTACCTCATCCTCGCGTTTCTCTTTGCAATGTGTAACTCCTTACCATGTGTGAAACATATAATGTAGTTTGCAATGGGATCTCCCCGTGGATGCCTGTCTTTTGAGTCCTGGGGTTATTTGTGTGCGGGGCATTGTAGTCACTGTCGTTGTGTGAAGCCTTGTAAGGGCTGATAATGGACAGCCCGGTGTTTTGAAGATGCTGCCTCATCTCTTGCAAGCCCCTCTAGAGTCTGGGTCCTCTGGGCGTCACAATATTATTTCCAAGAGCAACACACGCAGTACAGACGCATATCTCTCCAAATATACCACTTTCTGCAGCTTTGCAATTTATTGTGTTCTCTAGCATTCAGATGTATGTCGTTTCATCGATGTAATCTTATAAAATATAATGCCATCTGAGATTGTCATTTTCCCGTTAAGACCCACTGAAAAACAATGCGTGACATGCGGTGAAAAAATACCAGTTTCTGAGGGCATTATTTTTTAAATCCTGCAGTAAATTATTTTCAACATCTGGATATAGTAAGGGTAATAGTTGGTGTATCAGAGGGTATTTAGCTTTCGAATAGATGTGTTTTTACATTGACAAGATAAATTGGTGTGAATCCGGCATGTTAAGCATTGTTTTTCAATGGCTCTTAATGGGAAAAACTACCTTTTTCAGAGGGCATTATTTAAAAAATTCTACAGTAAAATATCATTAAACTCTGGATATATATATTAAGGGTAATGGCTGTTGTATCACACGTACGGCATTAGAACATACATTTTGACACTGATCGACAAGATTTGCCGTGAATGTGGCAGATTAACACGCGTTCTATTTTTTAAGGTGGAACAGATTTTGCGAATAAGCCTCGTGCGCAACTGGTCCTCGTGCATAAATGTATGTTAAAGTTTCAATGCTACTGATAGCCATATGCAATAAATTAAATACATTCGACCCTTGACCAACACGTGTTTGGACCGCACGAGTCCACTTTTACACGGATTTTATTTTCTATAAATACAGGCCTATTCATTGGATTTTTGTCTTGTGCAGTTTACGCCATAAATACATAAAACATGCATTGGCATATATTTATTAACTTAAATACAGTATGTATCTATTACGTAAAAGTCTAATTTTAAAGAAAGGTATTCAAAAGAGTTGTGTTTCTGCAGTTTATAGGACGACGCTAATTATCCCCGCATGTCAGCAAATCGTTATATTTTTTCATGTTGTCTTTTCATTTTTGATACCTAGTGCTAGTGATACGTATAACATCTACATACAGTGTTTTGTATCATATAAGCTTATTAGATAAGCATTATGGTGCTTCTTCATGGCTGCTAACACTGCACGCACTTGTGTTACCTGGATGAAAATCAATCCAGAAGAATTTGTAGCCTTTTCACGGTGTCCAAAAAAGGCGTTCAGTGATCAATACAACTAAGACTGCAATCAAGGAGATTATATGCGCTTTCACTTTACAGAACTACTAAATAGGCTATAAACATGCTTTCCTCCTAACAAATCTATCCATAAGTAGGTATCCAATACGGGGTTATACGTGTAAATAAATATCAACGTTCATTTAATTATTAAATGTCTGAGCTAAAATTCCCTTTTGGATTTTTTAACGTAAGATAACTTAGGCTACTAGCCAAACTAGGCTATATATAGTATCAAGGAGTTTCCCTAACCCCGATTGTTGTGTGTATATATGCTGAATTAATTGTGGTTAAATACGGATTCCGCTCCTAACCGCTGTGAACGTATCTGCTCTCGGCTGGGAAGCTCGTCTGTCCCTTCGCCGAGAGGCGTGGGTAACCCGCTGAACCCCATGCGTGCTGGAGATTGGGGATTGCAATTATTTCCCATGAACGCGAAGCCGAAAGTGGATACGTGTCGAGTGCTGGAGTATCGATGGTTTATGGCTGGCTGCCCGGGTAGCTGTGGGATGGGCTCTGGCCGGCCATCGGTATGCGAGGGGAGGGGCACTTTAACTGCCCCCTACGGTGAGCCGCTCAAAGGGCTCAGCTAAGCGTGACTTCTCTCATACGCCTTACGTCACTCCTCGGTCGGTCCTTTGTTGCTCTCACAAGCTGTCTGCAGGTGTCAAAACACATTATAGTGCCGGGACTTTCCCCTCCGCAAACACACACCATCCCCCATTTGCAAACAGATGAATTCCTCGTCTCCTTGTAAAAGAAAGGGGGGGAAAAAGTCAACAGTTGTATGCTACGCAAACTTCAATAGTATTTTAGTTAAAAAAGAATACTATCTATCTATTGAAAGTATCTATTATTATTATTATTATTATTATTATTATTGTTGTTGTTGTTGCTGTCTAATATTTAGATCCCATTTCGCTCAAATAAATTACTCTTCCCTCTATTGATAGTCGCTTAGAATAAAAGCGTCAGATAAATAAATTACATGTAAATATGCCTTCAGATTACAGGATAAGAGGGGCTCTAAACGACGCTATAGTCATAATGATATTTAAAGCGCATGGTCTAATCACCGCCCCTTTACAGCCTAGAGCCTTGTTTTTCACCTTGTCTGATGGATCACCTGCAGGGCCCCCGGCAGGGACCCCGCCCCGAACACTCCCCGCCGGGTAAAGCCGACTCGCCGGGGGCAGCAGCGCAGTCTTAGCGTAGCTCACGGTGGCCCGCGGACAGCGGCGGGAGCTCACAGCCACAGCGGAGGGGTGAGTTTATAGATCCCGCTCTTATATGTTTTATCCCGAGCTTTTAGCACTTGGAATAAAGGTGACGGTCCTGAGTTGGTGCGAGAGCGTCCTTTATTTACAGATACTAAACATGAAAGTATCCGTAACTTAAAGTCTTACTTTAGTAAAACAAATTGCACGTCGTAGTTCACGGAAGTCGCATATATAATTGTTACTTCGAAAGCTAATTAATAATAATAATATAATAGTACATTAAAATGGGTAGATCGCGTTCAGTAAAGCGGTTTAAATAAAAAGCCGCCGCGGTGTGACGTACGTGGAAGTGACACAGCTGCCTATCCGACTTCCTAAGCGAGCCGGCAGTCACATCGCCATTAGCCGGGCAGGAGCCGGCAGGGATCCCCTCACAAGCATGATTGCTACACTAAACTCGGAAAAAGGTTTGAAGACTTGCATCTTATCTCAGAATCTCGCTTGATTTCAATGGCAAGAAATAAAGTGACTTTTACATGATTTTTCTGTCGGGATGCAAAGTGTATTACCTATAAGTGTAGCCTATACTTTTATTTTCCGATATTTGGTTATAGTTATAGTTATAGTTATATCACATTACTGTTCTGAGTGCGTTATCCGCTGCATATGCAAGCGTTTGGAAAACATTTGAATGCAGAGACACTCTGTATTTTCCATATATAAGAACTGTTAAAGATCTGAATCATGTTTTGAGGACAAAAAATTTAATACGGAAATAGGAGTCCTGGTGAAAATGCCACATCGCTGACATACCATAGACGTATCGTTAACTCACGGTGTTGTTTTTATGGTATATGTTTTGATGGCATTCGTAGATGTCAAAAGGTTTTTCTGCATGATAGTGAGTAATGTTTTCCATTGTACCGTGCGAACGCCAGGATCAGCAGTTGCAAGATGAGTAGATAAATATGTTGTTGAGGAACTTGTACATTGACATACATTAAAAGTGTTGGACCCTAGAAGGCTATGTATTTTCTGACTGATAATAAACACACATAATAAAACCTTACATCCCAACGTAATATGTTTGGTAACACTTTACTTGATGGGACACAAGTAACTTAGCAACTCAATTACTAATCAAGTGCAAATCATGAACTGATATAGTAACTGCATGGAATACATGGACAGTTGGGGAAGTTACTCGCAAAAACCAAAGTTTTGTTTCAACCACCCAGTTGAGTATACTGTGACCCAGTTGAGTATACTTTCCACCTCTGTCTTTAATGGATTACTTTTGTGAGTAACTTCCCCAACATTGTACACGGACCATTAAGACTGATTAAGGATGAGCAAACATTCGACCAGTACATAACTATCACTTAGTTCCTTGTTAATTAATACATTAGTAAGAGTGTACTACTACATTATTTGTACCTCAAGTGAAGTGTTACCATATATTTTTACACAGTGCATGAAAAAATAAACAAACGTCAAAATGCATGTTTTATGAACATAACCAGGAAGAGCACTTCAACGACACAAACGTGAATTTGCTCAGATGTCATTAATCACTTGAGCTTGTGGTGAAAGGTCACCCATCTGAGATCCGGGAGCAAACGAATTAATGAAAGATGTTTCCACAGTAACTGTTAAAGTCCTGAAGTGTGGAATAGCAAATATAATATGGTGTAATTGGCAGTGGTGGCTAATAGTTAGGGGTGTGCACTTGTAATTGAAAGGTTGCTGGTTCGAATACCTGACCAGTAAGGTACCGCTGAAGTACCTTGAGCAAGGTATCACCCCCAAGCACTGCTCCCTGGGCGCTGAATTAGCTGCCCCCTGCTATGTCACGATGTCACATATGGGTTAAATGCAGAGGATGCCTTTTGTTGTTGTTGTGTGCTGTAGTGTGTCAACACTGATTTTCAAATTCAACTAATAAAACTTGGCTTTTTCCTTGTGGCTGATGGGTGTGTAGTTTCAGACATTAGCTTGTCAGTTCATAGCATTTTCTATTTTGTTATTCTGTTCAGTGTAACGTATTATCCCTTACTGCTTTTGTGTAGTGTGGTGCCTATCACGTTATTCTCACATGTAAAACATCCCCAGCTAATAGTTGGGTGGAAACATCACTTGAGGTCAGTCTGTGACTCATTCAGCTAGGGTGCTATACTTGTGATCGGAAAGTCATTGGTTCCAATCCCATGGTTAGCTGAGCCCCTGAACAAGGCCTTTAAGCCCGGTTGCTGCAGAAACTGGCTGACCCTGCTTTCTTAAATGTATCTCACTTTGGATAAAAGCTTCTGCTAAATAAACAAAAAATCCGGGTTTCTACCACTATAATTAAGTTTCCTCTGTATTTGATGACCACCAGGTTCTACACGATGCAGTCCGTCGACAAACCCCAACTGCTGTCCTTGGGCAGGAAAGACACCCAGCGGTTGCTGGAAGTGTACGTGAGACGTAGCCTGAGCCTCAATGATGGTTCAGACGCAGAAAGCAGACAGCGGCTCAAGCCCCGGAAGTGGGTGACCAGGGCCAAGAAGAGCCAACGGGTCCGGAGGCACTCCAGCGACAGCTCTGCTCACCTCAGCCCAGGGGAGGTGCTTGATACCAGAACCTTCCAGGTGACCCCTCTAGAACCACCTACTGCTCTTCTGCAGTCAGAAGACTACGCTGGGCCTGAAGGCTACGCGGAGCCTGGAGTCTGTGTAGATCCAGATGTCCAGGCACAGTCTGAAGTCCATGGACATACTGGAGATCATGTGGACCTAGAAGACCAAGCAGAACCAGAAGACCATGCAGAACCAAAAAAGAAACCAAAGAAAAGTAACAAGAAGGGAAAGAGGTCTTTCTTCAAGACGTTCCTTAGTCTGTTTTCCAGAAAGGAGTCTGATGAGAAGGAGGAGAGGGACCCCAGCCCAGAGAGAATGGGGAGTGGCACACCCCCCGATACTCCTCAGGAAGTGTTTTGCATCCCGGTCAGTGAGTTCTCCTCCGGGGGGACCCAACAATCTCCCCGACTGGGCAAGTCCGTGAAGATAAAGAGTTTGCGCAAAAAGTTCTCCTTCCGGAGCACAGGGGAGTCCAAGAAACCAGAGAAGCCCACTACTCTGAACCTGTCCAGCAAAGTACACATGCCAGGTGAGTATAGCTTACTCTGAACCTGTCCAGCAAAGTACACATGCCAGGTGAGTATAGCTTACTCTGAACCTGTCCAGCAAAGTACACATGCCAGGTGAGTATAGCTTACTCTGAATCTGTCCAGCAAAGTACACATGCCAGGTGAGTATAGCTTACTCTGAACCTGTCCAGCAAACTACACATGCCAGATGAGTATAGCTTACTCTGAATTGCACATTGCACTTTATGCTGCTAAATTTTATATTTCGGCCATTTCTTTTATTTAATCTCATTTATCTCATATTTATGCCTTTTTAGCCATATCTTCTGTTTCAAACATTTCTTCCGTTCATTTCATATTTAGTCCACAACTACATTTCTCTGCTGTTCCTCGTTACATGTTTACTTTGATGTTTGTCGGTGCCTTTTTTCTTTTGTGCTGTCTGTTCCTGTCACATGATCCTGACTGGATAGCCAATTAAGAATTCCGATGTACAAAAGGCGAATAATCTTGAATGATATCTGTCAGGTCTGTGCGCCGTCTTTGTTCAAGATATGATTCAGCACTTCCATGCAATGTTTTTGTTTTTTGTTTTTTAAGAGGTTGTGTCGGTCGAACCCACAAACACATACTATGAGAAAGTATCAGAGGAACTGAAGAAGATCGTGAAAGAGGTTAAGGAGAGTCCGACCGCGGAGAATCCTGTTCCTTTTGGGAAAACCCTGCCCGTGGGCAGTAGAGTGGATGCAAAAGGTAAGCGAGCTTGCGGTACTGCCTGGTTTGTAGCACATTATTCAAAGTCACAAGGCATGTAGATGGTAAGCCATGGCGGAAACGTGACAGAGAGCAGGTACAAGAGGGACAAAGGTTATAAAGAAAACCACTACCCTGTTGTGAGGTATTATGGGAATGACATCATTCTGGCCTATCTGGCTTTGACATACATATGTATGTGTGTCTGTGTGTATTTTATATGTGCATGCAAACATTGCACATATATATTTTTTAATGTGGTAAATAAGGCTTATTTTGTGTTTCAGATGAAGAAACCATTGAAAACATAATCGGCCTTCTTAAACAGCAAGGCGATGCCATAAATGTGCAGGTATGAAGGTCACGCAGGAAGGGATTCCCCGATAATCATTAACTAGCCTTTTGTTATATGAAAACGCCAGTGGCCACATTTTTCTGTTAATGTTTAAACAATGTTTTGGATTCGTGGGCTTTTGAGCTGTTGATCTGAACCTCTGAATATAAAAATAAGGGGGCTATTCGGCCGTTATTTTGAATAGAGATATCTAAAAATATTTTTTTTAAAACTTTTACTGCAGTTATATTTAACCATGCAGTGAAATAGGTAAATAGTCAGGTCTGGGCCACAAAGTAGTAGCGCGTGGCTTATGTAACTATTTCCTGGAAGCGGTATTTGCATAGAATAGGGGCGGCATGGTGGCGCAGTGATCAGCACTGCTGCCTCACACCTCTGGGATCAGACTTCAAGTACCTGCTGTGGCTCCCTGTGTGTGCAGTCTGCATGTTCTCCCCATCTCATCATAGGGTTTCCTCCACGTACTCCGATTTCCCCCCAAAATCCAATAACATGCTGAGGTGAATCGGAGTTACCAAATTGCCCATAGGTGTGTGTGAGTGAATGGCGTGTGAGTGTGCCCTGTGATAGGTTGGCGCCCCATCCTGGGTTGATCCCTGCCTTGTACCTATAGACTCCAGACCCCTCACAACCCTGAATAGGATAAGGAGTTAGGGAAGATGGATGGATGGATGGATGGATCGTCAAGAAACAGATTATTTCCCAAATAAGTATTTTCCCTGCAACAGATAATTAGTACGTTTAATGCAAGGAAAAAACAAAACTAGACTGTTAGTTACTATATTGCCAGTTGTCATGCTTAGCAAAAAATAAATAAATAGTTTCTGCAGGAGATTTGATCTGAGCCTTTGGAACCTTCAAACGGCTTCACACACGTCATGCTGCCCATTCAAATCATTTTAAAATGGGATTCAGGCTGTGAGTATAAAAGATTTATACTGTTCATATTCTTGAATTAATGACCATTTTGGTCACGACTGTAAGTGAGTAGAGCTTTATTGTCATCCCAACAATACATAATAGGCATGCAACGAGACGAAATATCACAGTGAGGGTGAGAGGGATAATAATTTACACTACACCTATATACATATATATACCTGAACATACATTTTTAATAGACATATACATATGTAGCTAAAAGGAATTTCTTGGGGGTGGATACAGCAGAGACAAAGTACAACAATACAGTATTTACGGTAAAGTATTGTACAACAGAGAAGACAATAGGCTAGGACTGAATAGAGAGACAGTGCAATGACATGGAGAATGCAGTATGAAAGCAGTATGAATGTGCATATATACAGGGTAAGTAAAGTGAGCAAGTTATACTGTGCAAATTAAGGCAAGTTGTGCAAGAATGCATTAGGTGTGTAAAAGTCCAGGTATGCATGGATGTAGACATATTCACATAACAGCAGCAATAACCGGGATCAGGAGCCAGACTGCTGGTGCAGACCTGCTCCTGATGCTGCAGAATCTTCTTCTGCATGGAAGAGGGGTAAACAGTTTGTGGGTGGGATGGAACCGGTCAGTCACAATGCTGGTGGCCTTATGGATACAGCGGGAAGTGTAGGTGTCCTGCAGGCTAGGGCGAGAGCTGCCAATGATGCGTTCAGCGGTCCTATGGGGACCGAGCTGCCGATGATGCGTTCAGCTGTCCTATGGAGACCGAGCTGCCGATGATGCGCTCAGCGGTCCTATGCGGAGAGAGCTGCGCTCAGCGGTCCTATGAGGAGAGAGCTGCCGATGATGCGCTCAGCGGTCCTATGGGGAGAGAGCTGCCGATGATGCGCTCAGCGGTCCTATGGGGAGAGAGCTGCCGATGATGCGTTCAGCGGTCCTATGCGGAGAGAGCTGCCGATGATGCGTTCAGCGGTCCTATGCGGAGAGAGCTGCGCTCAGCGGTCCTATGAGGAGAGAGCTGCCGATGATGCGCTCAGCGGTCCTATGGGGAGAGAGCTGTGCTCAGCGGTCCTATGAGGAGAGAGCCGCCGATGATGCGCTCAGCTGTCCTATGGGGATGGTGGTCTTCACTCTCTCCACTGATATTCAGTGGGGGATGGTCAGTCTTTGTCTTTCTGAAGTCGATAATCAGCTCTTCTGTTTTGCCAACGTTAAGAGACAGATTATTGTCCTTGCACCTGACTGCCAGCCATTATACTTCTTCCCTGTATGAGTCCCACAACAGTGGTGTGCTCCTACCTCCCGTATTTATATGTCCTTTTCGGTTAAAATGAACACCAGATGTACCTTGGCTAGACTATGGATCTTAACCAACTAAAATGATGAATGGTCAAAGTCTGTCGGTGAGCGTCGCGCGACCCAGTGACGGAATGCGAGATGATGGTGATTGACCCCTGTCTGCAGGTGATGGGGGACGGCTCGGTGAGCTCCTTCTTCCGGAACCTGTCCTACAGCTCCTTCCAGCAGCTGGCAGATCGCTACGTGCAGGAGGAGATCCCCAGCCACCTGCCCCAGCAGGCCACCGCGCCGGAGCTCGTGCGCTTCGCCTTCACCCTGGACTTTACCGCTAGGATGGCGGGTCTCTCCAACCAGGCCGTCTGCCGCATCATGGGTTTCGGGAACCAGTACCTGGAGGACCGTTTCACGCAGCTGAGCCGGACCACCTCTGGGGTAGGGGGGCGGGGCTGGGTGTCAGGGGGTGGGGTTTGAGCTTCATCGCAGTTGCTTTTTGACGGCAGACAGCCAACCGTAACTTGACTTGCATATGGGTTGCAGTGAAATGGTTGATTGTAGCTTCCTGAAAGTGTAAAGAGGAACGTTTGTAATGTGTTTGTCTCACTTGTACGTCACTTTAGACAAGAGCGTCTGCTAAATAAACTAAAGTGTAAACTATGCAGGGAAACTTCGGAGTGGCTGTTTCTGACAGTTATTTTGCAGTCAGAGGTCCTGTCACTTTTTGAGCTTGGGTAGAGACTCGTTAGTTTTGTACTGTGACAGTAACTGTGCTCAGTTTAATTTTCAGGCACAGATACAAGGCCAAGCTAATCCAATACTAACTCCAACAGCAGCGATCTGTGTCCGGTGTCACTGTTCCAGATGTCTTTGTGAATGAACAGCTATAATATCTTATCATGTAGTCCTTTTTGTTTTTAACATAAAAATGAATCCCGGCAGGGCAGGAGAAGTGTGTGCTGTAGGCTTAAAGATGTAAAATACTTCCCTTTTCTGAGTTCCTTTCCTTGCTCACTCTACGTTTGTCGTTTGTTTGACATTTAGTGGGGAAATGCCTCAAAATTTCCCCCGAAATGAGAGTTCACAAGCTTCTGATTGTGACAGGAAACGTGAATGCATTTCCCACTCTCGCTTTAAAAGACCAGTAATTCATATCCTATGACACTTTTCCGACTGCAGGAATCTCAAGTCAAGGAAGTCCAAAATTTCAACGCGCCGGACTAACGGCCCGCACGGCTTCTGCGCAGAATGGACACTCCTCAGAACCTTCGGCAGAAGATGTGGGCATGGAAGCGAAAACTACATGGGCATCTTTTAGCACAAAGGGGAGCCACCCGTACAGATGATTTTCAACGTTGTCAACAAGGCCCCTCTCAATCACGTGGCCTTTTTCAAAGACGGGCTGGAACTCCAGTGTCGGCGCTGGAGGTCCAGGGAGGTGCTGGAATGCGTACAGGCTGCTCCTCAAGTGTCTATAATAATCTGTGAATCTGTGAAACATGATATCTACCCAGCAGGCCTTGGACAGATGGAAAGGGATAGAGCAACATAGGAAGGTCATAATGGCTGCTGGGGCAGGTTGATATTAGCCTGGTTCAGGGCACTTAATGTATGATTAATCACTAATGTTGATTGATGTTATTCTCTTTTTTATCTTTATTCTGTAGAATGTCTGTGAAGTACAGGGCCTTGAGTCCAACTCAGTGGTGCTTCACAGGTGACACCCATTACCCCCAAGTCACCCCACGCTTCACCTTACACATTTAGTCTTTAAATTTGTATGGTGAAAATGCAAGGATGTACAGCTCTGAAAAAAAATTTGAATCCTGGTTTAATCCTGGTTCTGCCGGCAGAAGACTGCACTGCGAGGCAGCAGCTTCCAGGACAGCAGGACACAAGAACAAGGTGAAGCAGGAGACACTGGCAGTAACCAAAAACCAGCCAGGGAGAGGTCAGGAGTAACATTCTAGCGCCAGAAATGACCGTTAACTTATCCAGTGGTGCCTCATAAATAGGAGGATGACCCCAAGTGACCTTCAAAAAGAATGGGAAACATTAAGTGCAGGTGTGCACTGCTAGGACACATTTGTATCAGGCTCCTAGAAGCAGGACTGAAGTCCTGTAAAGCAAGGAAGAAGCCCTTCATTAATGAGAAACAGGGGAGAACCAGGCTGGAGTTTGCAAAAAAATGTGTATTTTATACAGCCGCATACCCAGAACTTGAATGAATGAAATGGAACTTTTTGCTATGGTCTCGTAATATTTTCCAGAGCTGTATATAATTGTTCAACTTGCTCAAATGATTTGCAGTTCCTAATTGTGTATGCTGGCATACATGGGCTGTGTCTCTGGAAGAAAAATGTTGATCTAAACAATAAACTCATTTTTATTTTGGCAGTTTTATACATTTTATAACTTTTGTAGTGTTTTTTTTTTTACTCTTGCCTCTAACTACTAGCACACTGCTGAACGTGCAACAACCATGCAGACTGGTTTTTAAAAACTGGTGTGAAAATAATAAAAATGGGTAAGAACTAATAACCCTACCGGAATATTTGCAGTAAAGCGCAGCGAAAGAATTCTTTATTCATCTTCCAGTCACATGCACATCTGGGTCACAAGGGGACTGGAACGTATCGCACGAGGTTGGGGAGTCAGTGCATCAACACACACGTGCAATGCACCATGGGTAATTTAGAGGAAAACAATTATCCTCACCACATGCATGTGGCCTGCAGGAGGAAATTGTAGTTTCCAGATCAAACATGCAACATCCCCCCCACCCACACACACACACACACACAGCAAAGGTGGGATTTGAACCCTTCAGCCCTGGAGGTGTGCAGTCCTTACTGTTTTGGCCAAAAAAAAAATATACAACTATAAATTGATAAATTATACATAAGACCAAAGGAAAGCATTTTAGAATTTCAGCACATATGAGCAGAGATGGATAGTTGAGGTCCAGAAAGTAAAAATCCAAATATTTTGTTTCAACCAACCAGTTGGGTTCTCTGTGACTGTGACACTTTATGCTGAACTGGTTGGTTGAAACAAAATTTTTACTTCCTGAACCTGAACTGCCCACCTCTGCATGTGAGTGGTAGAAAGGTCCATCATCCCAAACCGCAGCAAACGGCTAACGGTCAGCCGCTGCCTGCCCACCCGGAGCCGTGCGGCGCTGGGCTCTGACCCGGCCCTGGCAGCACGAGGGAGCAGCAACTATCAAAGCTACTATAAATGTGGTGACATCTGCACCACTTTCACCGTGATGAAGCGATTCACGTATGTGAGAGATGCCAATCTGTGCAAAACCGCACGTTTCCGGGAGGAAACCCTCACAGAAATACTGGGAGGACAAACACTGAGTGAGGCCCAGAACTCAAACCCACCCTCCTGTGAGCAGGAGGCAGCAGCGTTACACAATCATGTGGAGAATGATTGTTACTCTACGTAATGCAATGCAAGATACTGTTAGTATATACTTTACTGTAAGAAAAGGTTGGTATCTAATGGAAACCACCTATGACTCAGCATTTGGTACATTTCCTTTGTGTAGTGTGGGTCTGAGACCTATCAACAGCTGATAAGCTTACAGTCTATGTTATAATGCAGGAAAGAGTACACATTTACATTAAACAGACACCTCTATCCAAAGTGATGCACAATTAAGAAAGCAAGATCGGCCGGTCCCTGGAGCAGCTGGGGCTAAGAGCCTTGTCCTAGGGTCCAGGGGTGACATCAATCAGCCAAACCTGGGATTGATCTGATGCCCTTTTGATCATAGGCGCAATGTCCTAACCTTCCGAACCACGCATCACCCCCAGTTATCAAAAGTGCTCATTGTTGAAAAGTGTAGAAATTCAGACAGTAACTTCTAATACAAAAGTACATAGACACTTCTATTAATTAGACAAATTGCTGACATTCTGTAGGCAAACACTCAAACCCACATGCATGCAATCTCAAGAAATAAATATTAGCAACAAAATGGGTGGTTGAACAGAAGGTCAGTGACCTTCCACTTGGCCTTGTCATAGGACACCGTCTTTCCAACAAATCACTTTGCCTCATTTCTGCCCCGCTAGAGCTACCCTGGTCAAGCACAAGTAAAGTGATTGTGAAGGTCAAAATGTCAGTGAATGAGTTCAGCTGTGAAGTGGGCGGCCACACGAGCTCACAGAATGGGACCTGATCACCCAACATCCAACCTGAATGGCAGCAAACGGAAGATGTGATAGCCCATGACGTTTGACCCAAATGCGGAACATGGCTAGGGAGCATCAAAATCATCATGTCTGAGATCTATCTTTGGATGCTAAAAGTGTACTGCAGCACTGGCAGGATTTAAGTATCACAGCATGCTCGTGGGCCTAGCCCTGTGTATGTCCTGTTAATAGCCTTTGTACGTGTTTGTTAGTGTAATTACTTGTGCGCTCGACTGTCACGTGTGCCGTTTCCTGTGTCATATGTGTAATCCTGACGTGCTCTAGTGTTATATAATTACCCTACCGTTTCTGAGCCTTCTGGTCTAGTGTGTGACCTCCCTGCATTTGCCTGTTATGTTTGCCTCTGTGCGTTGTTGCTTACTGCGCGCTCCTTTGAAGGACTGCATACAAAGAGCAACTTCATTTGAAACCATGTCCTCTCTTCGCCATCTTGCCTCCGTATGCTAGGCGTCACAGTATATTTGAAGTCATGTTTTTGTAGGCTTGAGGGACTGTAATTTTAGAAAAAGAGGGCTCTGATTATTAAGCTTAGTCATATTTGTGTGTTCCCTGACGGCTTCTTTTAGTTTGGTTTGGATGTATTGGAAATGGCTGTGGTTTAGTAAATTATGGGGTTGAAGGTCAAGAGCAGGCCGTCGCTGGATAATGACCCCGGGTCGGTCACTCCCATGTGACGGCATGTTGTTTAAGAGATCAGTTTATTATTATTTTGAAACATGAAACTGTGTCTATGCCAAAAACGCAGACACACAGACACATGCGCTTGGCAGGAGTGAGGTACGGAAGAGGACAGCTGATATATTCAGTTCTCGCCTTGATGGGTTTCCATCAGATCTAGCTCTCGCCTTCACACTGAGGCCTCAAAATGAAGCGCTGATGGTTGCACCCACCTCAGGGCGCCCCTGGTCTCTAAGGGATCTCGGCCATCATTAGCTGACACGGATGTTGTCAAGGGCAGACACCATGAGGAGCACCTGCTTCACGTCCTTCACGTGCTTCACGTTCATGTCATGCGTGTTTGTTCCGTTTCCCAATTATAGTCATCACACACTTCACGCCTTCACCAAATGGTCTCTCACTGTCTCAGATCTACACTCCCCCACTCAAACACACAGGCAGAATCTACGTCCATAGCAAGGGTGTCGGTTTGGTTTCGACATCAGCCCAAAACCCCCCACCCCCCTAAAAACACATGGCACTTCTACAATATTGGTCCCTACCATCCATATGCAAATGTACTTTCTTGGGTTTCCATAACACTTCATACCATTTTGCAGGACACCCGTTAAATAAAAGTGCTTTATCGCAGTAAAATGTAAGTTACGTTCACTACGCAAACTAAATAACAGCGGTGACGTGATTATAAAGATATCACTGTTAATGATTCAGATCCTTGTTGCCACTTTACGTAAAACTGAAGGCTGTGCAGCCTATGCAGGGTGTAAGGCAGAAGGGCAGAGGGCATCTCCGGCATGAGGAACCGGGAGCTGAACAGCAGCCGCACTCAAGAAGAGAAGCTGCAGGGCACAGAAGATAAGAAGCTGAGAGTGAGGCTTCCTCTTTCAGCGTGAGACCCTTCTGCTGAAGTCTGAAGCGTGAATCACACACTCGCGCAAAGAAACTGCAAGAAACTGTGGTCCTCTGCCTCTGTAAATAGACAGAGCATGTTCTCCGTAGGTGGGGGTGGTATATTGATCTAAGGTGAGTGTCCATTGGGAAATGTGTTATCAGCTAACCATAAAGTTAGGCTATTGTTTTGGCCCAAAGTATGACCCTCATGAATTATTTAGCCTGGGCTTGTGCCATTTATTTTCCAGAGGGCAAAGGCTAGGTTGCTACAGCATGGAAGTGAAGCAGTGGTGGTCTTTATTGGGGGCCCCCTGTTGGCCACATACAGTCACTACAATAAAGATTAAATAAACATCTTCCTTATGTAGCACAGGATGGAACCGCATGTTATGCTAACCAGCTATGACGTCAGTCCATCACACTGTGGTCGGTTTACAGGTAGCAGTTCATCTAAACTGCGCACCTCTGGACTGTGGAAGGGAAAGTCAGACACATCTGGACTCCAAGAGGCCTGAGCTGTGGGCAGGACCCCAAGAAACAGCAAAAGGCACCAGTGGTGTTATGCCAGTCAATTTCAGAGGCGCGTGCCTACCCAATATTCTGTGGAGATGTACCATATAAAGTAATTATTCAGGCAACTAATGACATGGGAGGGAGCAAAAATGTGAACTGTCTGGCATGGAGCTTGGAGGGAGCAAAAACGTAGATTGTCTGTGGGTCCCGAGGACCAGACTGGAAAACACTGACCTAAGTGTATGCCAGCAATCTGCTTGCTTGTGAATGAAGTGAAACTGAAAGTGGTTGAGATACTAGTCTACAAGACTGAAGGAAGGGCCACATCAAAATTCAGAACACCCTATAAATAATCACTTTCTTAGAGTTGATGAAATACCGCATGTACAAACTATTTATTTTGATGTAAAGAGTAAATGTGGTTTGCTTTGCAATATTAGTTTCATTTTAGTCAGCATAAAAGATTTTTTTTCAGCAAGAGAAGCAGTACACATTGATATCCACAAGGTGGCATCACAATATTTCATACCGTGAAGGATGCAAAAGTCCAGTTATGAAATAATACAGCTTTCATTGTAGGTTCCCTGTTTGTCAAAAAGGGGGAAACAAACAGCATTGCAGCCTAATGCCTGAGGTTAGGGAGAGTTTCAGTTGAAACCTGCAGACAGAATTGTCTCTGTGTTACACTATACATACATTTTGTAATATATGTTAATGGGTAACATCCATCCATCCATCTTCAAACTGATTATCCTGGTCAAGCTCGCAGGCAGGGGTGAGTTTGTTGTTCCTGGGGTCCCACTCCAAACTAACTGTCTCCTCCCCCGTAGATGTTTCAGAAGCTAAATAAATAGCTAGCGAATAGAGTCAAGAGATGGTAGCTAGCTAGCTGGTTAGCAGAACATGCTGCTTCAGCATCTCCTAAATGAGGAATGGGTTTATTTAATAATTAGTGCAGTGACCTTTTTGGCCAGCAGGGGGCCCCAAACCTCAGGGGCCCCAGAGAAATTAGACTTTCAAAAAAGTGGCAAACACTGATGCTGGTCACAGGTGGGACTTAAAAGAATAACATGCAGGTGGATCATAAAATAGGATGGTTCTCCTATTTAAAACGTTCACTGAGCCGGTTATTTTGTTCATGATCCTCATATTTGAGGCCTATGGCTGTCGGTAGGATCGCGCCTTCCCTGTCAAAAGTCCGAAGACCAAGCTCCTCCCACACCCGCCCGAAGAGGAACGACGTCCATGAAATCAAACATATTTCTGTTTCACTTCCTCTTCGTCCGTTTAAAGCCGTTCGACATTTTGCCGCCGAAACGAGGCGATCAGTCGGCCATTGTGCAGCTTCGCACTCTAACCCCAGGGCCAGAACATGCTTACGCACAGTTGGAGAGATTAGGTGCCTGAACGCTGGCTCCTATAGTGCGACAGGAATTCCCCAGAAGGCCCGATAACACTGGCGAGCATTGTATTGCACTGCTATGAAGAAAACCACAAGGAGGAAGTGCAATTGAATGTTATTAAAAACACAAGTTCCCAAGCAGACACTTATTGTATAATAGACGTAACAATGTTGCATACCTTTGCTGCTCGTCACACTCTTTCAAGGGTGACAGTAAATATGACCATGCGTTTCATGGCTTTTGTTTCTGACTTAATCGCTTTTTATTTATATCCATTTTCCATCAATAAGAATTAAAAGAACAACTTAGTGTACAAATATATTTACAATAAAAAAAAACAGTAGAACACTGAATCATACATACAAATCCCACAAATAAAAAGTAGTTTAATCTGATGTTGTTCATGCTGTTTAAAATGTTTCAATTTATGTATAGCAAACAATAAAGAATGGTATACAGATTTCATATTTGGAGTTTCAGAAAAGAAAATTGAGCAAGTAAACTGATCAAAACCGAAAGAAAATGTGCATTTTATTTCACACAACTTAAATACCACATCCTATCTACTGTAAAGCACTAAGAAAATGCATATTCTGTAAACAAAATTATCACGCTTATAAATTCCATTTTAGTCATGAGACTCAAAGAATTTGAGCTGTTCATAAAAACAGACAGAGCTACATTTTTCTTCTGGTACCTCAACTGAAATACATAAGGGCCCATATACTATTTATTAAACTGACGTCCCTATATCTAGATCCTACAAGTACACTCTAACATTGCATATTTAGTGTCTTGAGAAATACCCAGCAAACAAAAATCAATTAGCTTTAATATTAGTCTTGCAGAAACTTACTGTAGCATGACAGCAGAGGTGGACATTTCAAGTCCAGAAAGTAAAAATCCAGATCAAGATTTTGTTTCTACCAACCAGGTGCAAAAAAAAGAGTCACTGGGCATTCAACTGGTTGATTGAACCAAAATCTTGGTCTGGACTTTTACTTACCATATCTGCATGACCGTACCTCACATTTACATCCTCTGACTGGATACTACCCTACGTGCAAATTGCAACAAGCATTGCGATAGCATGCGATACACGGCTGCATTCTGCATTTTTCCATGGGTACCAACAAATCTCAGCACTTGCACTTACTCCAGAGAAAAGCAAGTTTCATAGAAACGTAGAACTCTACTGAAGAGTAGTAAGGCTTGTCAGAGCTGAGATGATTTCCGCGAAAAAATATTTCTATTGGCCATCCCCGAGCCAATCAGCAGCTGTGTGTCCGCATTCACAATGTTTGTTGCAACTAGAAGATTTATGCCACTCCCCAGTAAAAACACATTCTATTGGTCACACGTTGTTTAGAAGCTGTCCCCCTTTGGGGGCGTCGTCTTTATACCAGACCCAGAGGGGCTGCTTGTATTGGTTTCTGTCTGGGGGGAGTCAGGGTGGGGAGGGTGGAGTATCGGGGGAGGGTGGAGAGGAGTCAGGATCAGGAGATACCTCCAGACCCTCCTCCCTGAAGTCAGGTGAAGAACGGTGTTCGGGGGACTCTGGCTGCTCCAAGCGATCGGCTCGGTGCTGCAGGATTTCTTCTGGTGTTTTCAGGAACCTGTTCCAGAGAGAAGGACCGATATTATACATGTTTGAGAATATACAAGTCGAAAAATTTGGTTATTCAAAAAAAAAACAAAATGTCTGCCACGGAATCCTTGGTCACGAGTGTTTTCCCTAAATGCAAAGGCTCCGATAATCATGGCGTCTTGCAGGCCGTCCACTGCCCTCTTCACCTCCTCACCTGAAGAGCAGCTTCTGTCCTGGCTCCTTCTTGATGATGTTCAGTTTGTAGTAGTGCCGAAGAGCCCTGGACATCTTCTCGTAAGTCATGTTGGCTCTGTTCTGCAAGAAGTAGGCGAAGCGTCATTTGAAACGCGCGGCGTCGAGTACCTGCGAGTACCTGCGAGTACCTGCGAGTACTCTCGCCCACAGGAAGAGCGTGGGCGTGTGTCACGTACACAGCAGAGCCTCACCAACCTTGTGGTTCCCCCACAGCCGGGCCAGCCCGTTGGGGTCGACCACCCGGAACACCTTGCTCTTGTGGTCCTCCCAGCGAATGAAGGCCTCGTACCTCTTGTCGGAAAGCAGCTGGTACACATAGTCCCACAGCAGCCGGCAATCTGGAAGAGAGAGACAACGTATCAGTCCTCAGGCCTGGGATCCTACTTACAGCTGACTGGAGTGTATTCCTTCAATAACAAGTCATCAATGAGGAATTTTATTCTGTTTCTTAGGGTCAACAATTCAGCAGTCAACAGTCATGCGTTTATTGTCTTATTTCAAATATATCTATATCGACTGATTATTGTTAAATAGATAACTTTTTGACAGTAACAACAGTATGAACAGGGCGGGTCTGTCGCTTTGCCCCTCCCACAAATGCTTCAAAAACTAAATAAACAGCTAATAGTAAATAGAGTCGGAAGATCAAAGCTAACTGGCTGGTTAGCAGAACATGCTGCTTCAGCATCTCCTACATAAGGAACATATTTATTCGATATTTAGTGTAGCGACAACAGGGGCCCTGAACAAATACACGGTGCTAAACACCGTCGCTGAGTAAGAGTTACAGGGATCACAAGAGGGATCAGTGATGTCATCAGCACTTTGTTGTCCTCACATTCCATCACTTTTCCCTGTACAATGAAAGACGCATTTAACAAGAAACCCGCTGGCCTATCTGCGTGTCCCACTTCCAGAGCTACTGCCAGGTGTGATGGTTTCCCCCCAACATTCCGGGGGCTTTCAGTTCAGGTGCAGCTGGTGCCCTGCAGTTACCTGGAAGCCTATAGAGGGCGCACTCTGCACTGCGCTTTGGGCGAAAGGCTGCGGAGCGCTGCGAGTGACCAAGGCAGCCTTTCCCTTTAAAGCTAACGTGCCCATTGTCTGTTATGCCTCCAGACCGCTCAAACTGCAGTGACCTACTTCAACACTCCCTCACGTCCCTTAGTCATGTGACTCTGTCTTAGAGTCGTTTTAAAAATATTTACATTAAATACATACTCACTCAACTGAAAGCGAAATACTTACTTACGCATCGAATATATACAGAAGGAGCGTGACATAAACGGGTTTTCAGTGCAAAAACAAATAATTACTTCCTTGTATGGAGGAAATGTTTGGTTAGTCTTATTTTTAGACTGTTAAACATCACCGCGTCGACTAAAAAATGGTGGAAAATGCTAGAAGCTTAACACCCTGCTGAAAAAAACCAGCATAGACCAGCATAGCTGGTTACCAGCATGGCCATCAGAATTCATGCTGGTTATACCAGCATATGTTGTGTTTTGGTTCTGGTGGACCAGCATCATTAATGAAATATCACTGGTGGACCAACTTCATGTGCAGGTAGACCTGCAAAGCCATGCTAGTCCACCAGCTGCACCAGTACCAAAGCAGCACTAACCAACACAGGTTTTCAGCAGGTGACATACTCGCTAAATTCTAATGGCCATCTTATCCTGCTGACTAGATCTCTAATCTAGAACATTCCTTTCAGGAATCCAGTACCGTATGCGCTGTGGTAAATGCCCCAGCCTGTAGCAGGTAAGCTACACTTTGTTCCCACCAAAAGCGGTTCCCTGGACAGAAAAGTACCTGCAATCTTGCCACTGGCCTCTGAGGTTTTGCCGGCGTCCGACACGCTGGATCTCTCCACCCTGCTGGACAGGTTCAGCGGCTCTTCCCTGCAGGTCTGGGGGGCCGAGTGGGCCTGCGTGTCAGTTGCTGGCTTCTGGGCACGGAGTCGCACGTCTGCGGGTCGCAGAGTGGCATTAAGGAAATACGCACAGCACCAGCGCCAGTCTGAGCCGATGATGCAAATGAGGTTAACCCTTCCCTTACCGGTCCCAACCCATCGTGGAATTTACACGGGGGGAGGGGGCGGTCATCAAATATGGTTTCAGACTGAAAATGGTCCCAACAAAAGCAGGGCTGGAGCGGAATCAGGACTGACCTGGGGGCACCTGCTGCATGGATTGAGGTGACGAGGCCTGGTACTGGTTTGCCCGCAGGAGGGTCACAGCGAGGCCAGGGAGCTGGGCACTGCCTTGGTATCCAGGGATCCGGCTGCCGGGAAAGCCGGCGTTCACTGGTGGCCAGAAACATCTTCAATCAACACACAGCGCGGGCACACACATATTCTCCCTGCTGCCACTGTTTTCTTGCCATGATTGTGACTCCAGTTTAACATTGTTTGCATTTCGATTGATGTTCTAGACAAATATTTCATTATAATCGGCAAAAACCAGGAACTTGTCACCGAGAATATTTACCGGGCGAGTTTTATGTGTTCATGGACAAGGAAGCTGAGCAAATAGCAGCACGCAGCCAGAGCCGAGAAACACTGAAACCTTAAAACGGAGCTCAGCTCCACTTCGAAGTCAAAGTCAAGTCAAGTCAAAGTATCATAATTGTCAGCTTCAGCTATATAATCCATGAGTCAGACACGGAAATAAAATTTCATTCTCGATGGTTGTATTGCGAGAAACAGTAATAAAAAGTATATAAATATGCAACACGTTTACGCATGGCATATTGAGATAATTGATGGCATAATTAATCTCCCTATTGTTCTAGGTCCACCCTCCTTAACAGGGTTGTTCACAAGGCAGCAGAATCTGCAGGAGACATTTTACATTAACAGACACTTTTATGTAAAGCAGCGTAGAACTGAGAATGTGGGGGGGCATTGGCTGTGGACACTCCCTCTGCCAGGAACAGGCAAACTGGCTCCAACCAGACCAGCTTCTGTGCCAAAACACAGCAGGTACGCCCACGGGCGCCCGGCAGATCGTGCTCAAACCTGTGCGCGCCCGTCTGCGAGTGTTTGTGCGGGGTCTGCCACAGCATTGTGTATCTCTCTAACATATCGTCCACTGGTACAATCAAAATCCTTTTATTTTAGGGAACTACACCTTCGCTCCAAGAACAACGAGGAAACAAAGGTCTCCGTGGCCCTGCCCACATTTCTGTCCAGGCAGGCGGCGTACCAGGAAGCTTGAGGAGTCAGACAGTTTTTAAAGTGGGCGTGTGTGTGGAAATTTCACACACTCTTCCTGTTCTGAAAGTCGCAGCCACTACAAACAAGTGTCAAACTATCAAATCCGCAAACACACCTGCCTCAGCTCAAAGACTCTCAAAATGATACATTTCTGGTTTTGTTTTTGCATCATATGTAAATGTCAAATCATGCCAAAGGATCATGCGGTAGGTAGTTAATCCAGCGATAATGATCCCAGGTCATTTTTTTACTTTTTGTAAATATCCTGCGGTCTGCTATTTTTAAGGTGGACCATAAAGTTACAGTAGAAAATTCTTATGCTGATGTTTATCCTACATGCTGCTCTTAAAGTCAGAATAATAGTGCTGAACCTTGTAAGATCCCAGAAGCATATCAGCAGCCTTTTGCCATCGGTTCTGTACAGACTCCAAAAACCAGTCCTCAAACCAAACCTGGGATGGTGACTCTCCAAGCTCTGCTGTCATGCTTCCTCAAGGACGTAACAGCTGGTACTCACTCATTTCCCCATTGGCCTCCCGCTGTACTGGCCGTGGGCCACCATGCCTGATGAGGGCTTTAGGTATGGAGCTGCAGACCATCATCCTCCTCTGCTGCTTCACATGCTGCAGGAGCTCATACAGCACGTCCCCTGGAGCAAGAATAACCACACTGCATCAGAACGGGATGTAATCACCGTACACTGCATCACCCTGGGATATAACTGCCTCACACTGCATCATACCAGGATATAACCACAATACACGGCATCATATTGTAAAACTGCCGTGAACTGCATCACACCAGGATATAACCACTGCTCTTTGCATCACAATGTGAAATAACCACCGCACACTGCATCACACCGAAATATTACCACCGAAACTGCATCATACCGGGATATAACCACCCTACACTGCACCATATCAGAATATTACTGCCTTGCACTGCATCATACTAGAATATAACTGACTTACACTGCATCACACCGGGATATAACCATCATACTCTGCATCATGCCAGGAAATAACTGCCGTGCACAGCATGACACTGGGATATTACCGCCTTATACTGCATCACGCTGGGATATAACCACCTTACACAGCATTACACTGGGAGACTACCACCGTACATTGCATCACACTGGGATATCACCACAGTACACTGCATCATGCCGGGATATAACTGCCTTACACTGCATCATGTTGGGATACAGCTGTCTTACTGTATATGGCAGCTGACAAGCTAGAGCCTGCACATAGGAGGACAGTGTGGTTCTGTCACAAAAAGGACAGAGGGAGGGGACAGTGTGGTTCTGTCACAAAAAAGGACAGAGGGAGGGGACAGTGTGGTTCTGTCACAAAAAGGACAGAGGGAGGGGACAGTGTGGTTCTCCCACAAACAAAAGGACAGAGGGATGGGACAGTGTGGTTCTGTCACAAAAAAGGACAGAGGGAGGGGACAGTAGGGAGAAAACCCTCATGAGCAGGCCGCCCCCCCCCCCCCCCGCCCCCGCCCCCGCCGCGACCAACAGGGGCGCAGGAGACGCCCGGGTCGGG
>JABJVO010000039.1:13318414-13341751 GCA_026770805.1 Boulengeromyrus knoepffleri | reverse complement strand
GCGTCCACATATGGGAAACGCAATTGCAAATGCAATTTGCAATTCCTTTTGAAAAATGTCCGGGATTTCCCTCCATAGGACAGGAACAGACTGCAATGGAGAGTTAGGACAGCAGAACAAATCACTTTGCACCTTGTATGTTGTTTACACTTTATGTACATTGTTCTGTCTGTAAATAAGATGTCCTTTATATTGTATTTAATCTGTACTGGTTTGATCTATTGTACTGGAGAGACACCAACTGCCGGAAACAAATTCCTTTTGTGTGCCACACACACACTTGGCCAATAAACCTGATTCTGATTCTAAAGACTTTCTGTCTGCACTGTATATGGGGGAATTCAGTGCTGACATACCAATGATTGATTTGATTGATTGGTTTTGATTCAGGAGGTCCTATGGTAGGTACGCTGAGAGTCCACCGGGTGGCATACTTGGTTTCCACGTGAATCCGCATGGAAGACGAGGCTGACAGAGGCAAAAACTTTCAGGCCATTTTCGCGGCGGCTTCCAAGTGTTATATGCGGAGTTTGAGTCATATTTGATTGTTGCAGTTTGACATGAAACGATTGTTCCACCTGTACATGCTGAGCTGCTGATGATTTTAAACCACTTAAAACATTGTAAAGCTTTGTTAAATTAACAAATAACCAATACAACAAGTTGTTAATTTTCTGAACAGGTTCAGCTTTGCCATTGTCCTGAGTACTTGGGCTGGTTTTGCTCTTCCTCAGCTCATTTCATTCTGAAACCTGTTAGGCTTTTCATGCCTGGATATTGGCAATTAGAAGGGATTTGGGACAAAATGCCTGGTGGCAAAAATATCCGCATTATAAAAATGTATTAGTACTGTAAGAATCCTGGCGCTACAGGGCTGTAACTAGTACTGAAAAGTATGCTGGGAGCATAAAGTTTCTCTCGTGCTTTTAGCAATGCAGCACATGTATATTATTTCATGGGGTGAAGTTTAAACATTGTTACTGAACAGGCTAGCAGGACAGTAGAGCTGGGTGGGTTTCCACTATGCAAAGCATCTTTGGAGTGTATATTACCATTAAAGCTTATTTGCTGTGTTTAACCAGAATCTGTCTCAGTGCCATTGTCTAACTGAATGTTACTCAGAAAGCAAATCAAAAGTTTGCAAGATCGATTGTTTGACAATCGGCTACAATGCCTAAACAACGCAAAATAAAACACGCGTGCATCATGGATAATTGTAGTTTTGTAATTTATATTGAACCTATAAATGTATGGGGAAATGACTACAATACCCAGAAATCACTTCGGTAGAAGCGCTCGATGACGCGATTGCCCACATTCGAAAGACGAGGGAAAATCAAATCGTATTCCCCACCGGTGTCTGTCTCTTTCGTATTTTCTCTGTAAACCATTAATAACAGTACATTGACTGACGTGGTCAGGTAAGTGTTTCGTGTAACGGATTAAACGAACTGTCTGAGCCTTATGTATGGTAACGGGTTGGCCTTTGGCTGGAATGCGAGCTGGTCCGCCGACATGCTACCGCACCGAGCCCCTTCACGCCTCCTGTTTTCCCGGCAGACGGGTGCCAAAATGCAGCGGATCAGCCGCCTGAAGCGGGAGCTGCAGTTGCTGGGCGCCGAGCCGCCGCCTGGGGTGTCCTGCTGGCAGACGGAGCACGACGTGGGCGAGCTCAAAGCCGGTGAGCGGCCTGGTTTTCACCATACATCAATTTAGTGCTGGTGAACTTGATTCGCAGCGATTTTGTAAATTACAAAAATTAATACCTGACGTGCAGATTAGTTTTGGTATCGTTGAGTACCAGACAGCCAGCATCAGTACTCAATCTGAAAAAAATGGTATCGGTGCATAGTTCAATAAATAGCATTGAATTTCAGACGCATTAAAAGAAAAAGCAACGATTTGTTTCTGTTCATTTCAGAAAAGCACTTTGTGGTGTTTTACTGGCGTCCTACACTGTTTGTACTGAGGCTTGTTTTCTGTCACAGCAAATGTGAAACGAATCCGTATGTTGGTACATTTATCCCTACCTAAAGCTAACTGTGGCACAGACAATGGCAAAAGTTTGCTATTCTATTCTATTATATTCAATTCTATTCTATGTGATTCTATTCTATGCTATTCTATGGAATGCTATTTGTTCTGTTTGGAAAGGCAAACAATGCCATCAAGTGGTATAATACGGTACATGCCGATTTTGGCCGTGACTTGTGATTCTGAATAATCACCCTTAAATGTGGGCTATAGAATTATCATCTGGGGGAGAAAACTGCACTCCTGTTGCTCATTAATTAAAAACAATACGTTGACAGCATTCTCCTGTGGTTACACTTGCAGCTAATAGTAAATCGGTATGTCAGGAGCTTGTATTCTTGTGGAAATCCTGACCCAGACGTGGTAGTATATTGAAAAAATGAGTAATGATAGATATATCGCACCTACTGCTAAACTGTGACCCAAACATTCCTTTGACACTGAGTCTTGTACATACTGCAGGTGACATTAATGTCCTCTCTTCATATTCTATTTTAACTACTTAATTACTTTGTCTTACTTTGTTAGAAAAATAACAGCATCTTGTAGTAATGATCATTCACTGCCTGATGGTAGCTGCTGAATCCCACTTTAGTGTGCTGATGGATTCATTTTTATAATTGCAGAATTAGTGGGAGGGGTGAACACTCCATATGAGGGTGGTGTGTTTTCACTTGAGGTCAAGGTCCCAGAACGGTGAGCAGCAGCCTGGTTTAATAACTACTTACTTCAAAAACAGCTCTATTTTTGTCTTTAATAGTTCGATCAGTTGTGTATAAAATGTACGTACCATCTGCGTTTTTATTCTGCAAACAATGACACTTCTAGTGTTTTTGAAAATATCTAATGGTTTGTTTTCTTAGGTATCCTTTTGAACCTCCCAAAATTCGTTTTCTGACGCCAATCTACCACCCTAATATTGACAATGGTGGACGCATCTGCCTTGATGCTCTTAAGTTGCCGCCAAAGGTATCAAAGTTCCTCCACTGTTTTTTAGCTAAAAAATGGTCTCTTTCCTCTCTGAACAGTACATTAACCGATTACCTTTCAGTTTAATGTTTTAAGTAAAACTACATCACCTGCCCCCCTGAGCTTTTCAGGGTCTCGACTAGTGGTGTCCAATCTTTTAATATTGATGGGCCCTGTTTCTGTCTCGCACACCACAAAAAAGCTCCTTAATGTTCTTAAGATGATGATTACCCAATAAGTAACATGCTCCTGATGCTGTTAGATTCTTGGCTTGACATGGAATTGTCAGCGTGTTTCTGGACATTTAGAACAAGGATCAGTGGCTTGGTTAGTTGGTTAAGTGAAGTATTGATGACTATATGGCATTTGTTCATGACAGGGAGCGTGGAGACCATCCCTGAACATCTCCACCGTGCTGACTTCCATCCAGCTGCTCATGGCTGAACCCAACCCGGATGACCCCCTCATGGCCGACATCGTGAGTATGGGCAGGTGATCACGTCTAGCTTCATGTGATGTGTGGGGGGTTTTCTTCGGCTGACTTGGCAGATAGTGGCAATCGGACTCATGTTGGTGTATGGAAACTCCATTTCTCAATACGTTGGCTGTGACCTTTATGCAGTTCTTAGCTGTAGAATCTGTGATTTAAAAACTGCCAATAGTAGAGAAACTTTTGGGTGGGATGGGGTTGTATTTTTAAGAAGCCAGCAGGGTTTAGTAAACTGCTGTTAGCATCTGATCCTGCAGTGAAGCTCGTATGATGTCACGGCTGAAGCTGTTGACCGTTTCCTCAGTCTGCAGAATACAAGTACAGCAGGCAGGTGTTTCTGGAGAAGGCCAAGAAGTGGACTTTGAAGCATGCCATGCAGCACAATCTGGTGGGTCTATGGTCTCTTCTGCTCTTTGAGGTCATCTGGAAATGTTGCAGATCTTAAAGGCTGCTTGTTTCCTGTGTGCCTTAAGGCTTGCAGTTTGCATATTTCATGCGTTGTTATTCTTCAACTGCTCAGTGGTTTAATGGATTCATTTCATTGTAGCTTTTTGAATGCTACCTTCAGGGTCGTTTAGTTTTTTTTTTTTTAAAGAGCAGAGACTGATGACAAACATGTTTTGTGGGGGGGGGGGGGGATTCTCAGCATGCATAGGGCCACTCTGAACAACAGCCAAGAACTGGTCTTAGATCATTTTGTGGTAGTAGCATGACAGCTGGTGGCCGCAGGATTAAGGAGGCAGTAATGGCATTACCATTAACCTAGATTTTTGCAATTTGAAGATGTGCACTGAAACTATCGATGAATAGCGCACAAATTTGAAAAGAAGTCCGCAAGTATTGCAAAAGTTTTTACATTCGCTTGAGGTGGTTTTTGTGGAAGTATGAGACATGGATCTTAATCTTACAGGATGATAAATGGAATGTATTATTCATATAACATCCATTAATGGATCACACCCTATTTGCAATATTAACTTGAGTGAATTTGCTTATTTGCACAACTTTAATCATGGTTCCTATGCAATAGGGAAAAATTATGGATTTTTTTATGGAATGTTATGGTTTTTTCCAAGTCTGGAAAAGTATAGACAAAGGAAAGATTTTGATGTTTCCAAACTATTGCAACAAATTGGCCAACTATGTGTTCAGAAAAAAAACAGTATTTACTTACTAACGTTTTTGATTAAATCACTAATTGAAGAGCGGTGTCCCAAACCACAGAGTGGGGGTGTCTTTGTGTGCACTTGATTAATATCCAGGAAGAAATATTGATGTAGGCTGCCTTGCAATTTATAACTCTAACAGTGGGGAAATGCAAGTTTTCACTTGCTTGGTTTTGGCAGTCCCACAAATTGTAACTGAGTGGCTAAGGATCCCAAATGTGAACGGAAAGTAAAAACACAAAATCTGTGTAAAGTCGACATTTTCAACATGGGGGAGTTGTTAGTCACAGGGTGGACAGAAGCTTTGATATGCAGTTCCCGGACGATGCCTCCTTTCTAAATTTGAAAGGTTCAGATGGATACTAATTCAGTCGTGTTCAAAGGGTGTGAAGGAGATGGATCAACCAGATGCAGAGAGCAGGGTATCTCGCAAGAGGGAGATGCTTGGTCCAGAAGAACCACAGAAGAAGGTGAAGACCAGCCTGTAGATTTACATTTCTATGTTTTCCTGTGTTGTTTCTCTGTCTATATGTATGTACTACTGTCAATATCAAGCAATAATAAATTTTATCTTTTACTTATTTACACATCAGGGGGTCAGTTTTCTTCCTCTTAAACTGGAAATGTTCTGCTATTCAGGATATTTCCCTGCTTCTTGTTTAAGTGTTTTTTGTGCATCCAGTTCCTTTGACTGATGGAGCGATGTGAGCAGAATAAGACCTTCTCAGGATGTTACATTACATTACAGGACAGGAGCTTTTGTCCAAATCAACATACAAGTGAGGATCTGAGAGCAGGGTCAGGCCGTGTCCTTGGTGGGTTAGGGACTGTGCTCAAGGGACCAGCGGTGAAATCCCTATCAGCCATGGGACTTGAACCAACAACCTTCTGATCAGCCAGAGCCTACACACCTCCCTCTTCTGAAAGTTTCTTCATATGCTGTTGAACACCTGCTTTCTGGTTACTCTGCACATAGACGTGATTGTGACAACTGAGTTTTAATCCATTGTCTGCTCTAAACGTTGTTTCTGTGCTGATGTTCTTCAGTCTTGATCAACTGAACACCAAATGAATGCAGACAAGAACCTGGGCCCCCTACTACCAATACATGATTGGGGGGGTGGTATTTTTTGCTTTTGTGTAAAGCACAAAACTATGAGGCATGCTTATTTAGACCTTTACACAGTGGAACCAGTCCTTACACCACCTTTTTTATGGTTAAGACAGCTTACCAATCTTCAGATATCCAACTGTAAGAGGAATTTTAGATTACTTTATAATCCGTTTCAGTTGTGTGTGTGTTAGAATTTCAGTCCTGCTTTTTAATGCTTTATGTGCTCATACAGGGGTTCCTATCCATCATTCCCGTATCTTATGGCACCATGCCGTATCGACAGAGTAAAATGCCGTCATCCATCAAACACCGAAGTACTTATTTTTGTACTGATTTCTTCCTCCCCCTGGTCGGCAAACGTTATCAGTGAATTCTCCCCCATGGTTATGGTGCCATAAGAACACAAGAAATTGACAAACGAGAGGCGGCCATTCAGCCCATCAAGCTCATTTGGGGAGAACTCAACTAATAGCTCAGTTTTTAAAATCTTATCTAGCTCTGATTTAAAGAAGCCCAAGGTTTTAGCTTGCACTACACTAACAGGAAAACTATTCAGTCCTCTAATTTAAGATGTTCTCCCACTAATTTCTACTTATGGCCACGAGTTTAACGCCAATTTTTGTACGATGTAATCTGATCCTCAGACACCAACTAATCCTACTCTAATAACACTGGAAGTAAATGATGGAAGTTATATTAAATCTAAGGACACGATTATATAATGTATAACTTTACAGTCTGCTGTTCATCAGTGGTCATTGGTAAAATAAATTCATCTTCCATTTATTGGAAAAATGTCTGATTAAATAATGGATCTTAAAGCATTATGGATTTAGAGTGTTTTGTAATTATGTAATTTACACCAATCAGCCATAACATTAAAATCATTGACTGGTGAAGTGAATGGAATTGATTATCTCTTTAAAATAGCACCTGTCAAGGGTGCCAGTATATATTAGGCAAGGGAACGGTCAGTTCTTGAAGTTGATGTGTTGGAAACAGGAAAAATGGGCTGAGCATGTAAGGATCTGAGCAACTTTGACAAGGGGCAAGTTGTGATGGCTAGACGACTGGGACAGAGCATCTCCAAGACGGCAGGTTTTGTGGGGTGTTACTGGTATACAGTGGCCAGTGCCGACCAAAAGTGGTCCAAGGAAGGCCAACTGGTGAATTGGCAATGGGGTAGTCAGTCTGGTCCGATCACACAGGAGAGCTGCTGTAGCACAAATTGCTAAAAAAGTTAATGCTTGCTATGACAGAGTCATCACAGCTTGCTGCATAGCTGCTGACCGGTCAGGGTGTCCATGCTGACCCGTGTCCACTGCACTTGTATGATGAGTCACATTTTTTGTTACATCATGTGAATCACCAGGTGTGTTCATGGTTTACCTGGGGAAGAGATGCCACCAGGGTGCACTATAGGTAGAGGGGAAGTCGGCAGAGGAAGTGTGATACTCTGGGCAATGCTCTGTTGGGAAACCTTGGGTCACAGCATTCCTATGGATGTTACTTTGACACGTACCACCAACCAAAACATCGTTGCAGACCAAGTACATCCCTTCATGTCAACGGTACTCCCTGATGGCAGTGGCCTCTTTCAGCAGGATAATGCTCCTTGCCACATTGCAAAAATTGTTCAGAAATGGTTTGAGGAACATGGACAAGAGTTGAAGGTGTTGACTTGGCCTCCAAATCCCCCAGGTCTCAATCCAATGGAGCGTCTGTGGGATGTGCTGACAAAGAAGTCCGATCCATGGAGGCACCACCCCGCAACGTACAGGACTTAAAGGATCTGTTGCTAACGTCTTAGTGCCAGAGACCAAGGGACACCTTCAAAGGTCTTGTGGAGTCCATGCCTCGATGGTTCAGAGCTGATTTTGCAGCAGGAAAGGGACTTACACTTTATTAGGCAGGTGGTTTTAATGTCCATCATATTGATGTATCTGCTCTCTGGCAGGTGTTTTCACAGAGACAAACGTTCCTCATTCTTTATGTGCCGTAAACGCACGCCTTTTGATCTGAGTAGCAGTAAATGTTTTGAGAAAAAACTATTAGTTTGACTTTTGTGGGCCTTACTCCAGGTTCAAAGTGCTGTTCTCTAGGTAAATATAGTTTAGTCTTGATGCTATGAGTGATCCTAAAACCTTTGTAGGTGGAATTATGTTTGTCTTTTTTTTTTTCTAAGAATAGTAGACAGAATGACCCAGGAAGACGCATCACAAAGACAACGGCTGTTTTTAATAAAATTAATAATTTTATTTGATCATACATTTAATTGTTTACAGAGGTTTGAAAATATATACATCCAAAATAGTAAATCTGCTTTGTACATCTAAAAGCTTTATTTTTCAATATAAAATTATATATTTGAATATAATAGGAAAACATATTGGGATACAGAGGAATATTAGCATGCTATTTCAGAGGTAGTTACTCTGTATGTACAACAGCTAGCCTACTTTACAAACCCGGGGTTTTGAAGGAGTCGGTTGTCACACGTGGGCAACAAATTCCCAAATACCCAACTCTCGAGTATTTTTTAAAAAGTTTCTTTCTTATTTTCTGATTAAATACAATTTAGAAAATGATAGCATTTTCTATCATTGTGGTGTGTGATGAAGGACAATTACCGAATTGACATGTTAAGTTAATGTTGTGTAGTGCAGTGGTTACCAACCATTTGATCGCAATCTGCAGGTCTATCTTTTATTACAGGTCGATCGAGATTCCTTGTCAAACGCGACAATCAGACCGTCACGTTAACGCTGCTGTATCACTCCGTACCATCGGGTCACTAGCTTTAGTGCACAGACATTGCACTCGTATTTTTTTTGCTGGACTGCATTCGACACTGAAAAACAATGTAGACATCCCACTTCTTGGTGAAGTTCTGGGAGTCTCCCGGAAGCAGACAGCAGCCTCCTGATGTGCATTGTCCTGGAAATCTGTTCGCTAACTGGGGCTAGATGGTGGTGGTAACATTAGCCAGCAAGCCCAGCCCACCTGTTCGGCAAATTTTACCCCCTATTTCCCACCTCCTTTTGGCAATTTTTTCCTGGCTGTATTTATGGCTTGACAGCTGTCATCTGGATGCTCACTGTCACCACCTTGTTGATGTTGTTCCACTGTCTGAAATTTGATTGGTCCTTATTTTTCTAAGGATAGTAAGTGATAAATCAACAGCTAACTGTCCATCAGCACCACACAATCTTCTTTCAGAGATTTTGATGTAGGGATCAGTAGTGTGTGGCTTGGGTTAGGGCACTGTGTGTGGAAAGTCACTGGCTCAAATCTTGAGTTTGGCCTAGTGATTTTGCCGATGGGCACTTGAGCGAGGCACTTAAACCCCAGTTGCTCCAGGGACTGTCTGACCTTTAATTGTATGTTGTCTTAAGAGTGATGTGTCTGCTAAATAAATTAAATGTAATGTAAAACATCTTCACAGCTGCAAATCACTTCTGGTTTGACATTCAGCCTGGTCCATGCCGATGATGCCACTCAAATGAATATTTACTTAACGCTGTTAAATAAATAAAGCTATGAACTGTTCTCATTTGCTATAAGAAAGTGAAAGTCTGGATATAAATTATCTGAAATACCTTAGACGTGTCTAAGTTCTTTACAGACCAGGAGTGATGTAGCAAGTGACGGCTTGCCATCCGACATCAAAGGGATCAAAGCACATAGCTGAAGCCAAACAGGGAGGCATAACAGTTATGTCTGAATGCATTTCTTTGAAAATGGTCTATTTTTGCATGGTGCCGGGGGGGCATTTTTTTTATTTTTTTTATCACCAAGTCGGCTGCGATCAGCATTTGCACTGAGTTTTATAATCGGCTGGTAAAAGAAAAATCAGATACAACCATTTCTGGTTTAATAAGAATGGCTGTTCATGGAGCTGAAGACCACTAGGAGTTTTTCCTGTGGGGACTAAAACCGCCTTTGTGAATATCGGTTTTCAGAGGTAATAGGTACATTAACTGGATGTTTGTCCTTCAGCCTTTCAAAATAACGCCCCGGTTTCATGTCTGTCAAAGTACGCCTATAAATGCAGTTTAATTGACTTTACAAAGTGTATGATGATGAGGTCTCTGTATTTATGTATTTATATACAAACACAAAAAGAAACAACTGAGCTTCTTGACAGCTGTCATCTGAATGCTCACTGTCACCACCTTGTGGATGTTGTTCCATTGTCTGAAATTTGATTGGTCTATTTTTTTCAATGCTGAGAGGCCTGCTTTGTAGTAGGACCTGTTTGCCATTACAGTTCTGTGTTGCGTGAACAGTCAGTTGTTCAGGAGTGAAAGGAAAAGCGGGGCGAATGGTGGGTTTTAGATGGGAAGAGGGCGCTATTCCGCTCAGGCTCCTCATGCTGGGTCCGCGTGCCGTGGTGAGACATAGTCCCGTTTTCCTTCTTGGGGGGGCCTTGTTGTTGGCAGGGGATGAGAGGGATTGGTGATGAAGTGGCCGTGTAGTGTAAAGGCTCCAGCGTGGGCTGAACTGTGCTTTCGTACAGCACGTCCACCTCGGAGAAGGACACCAGAGCCTGCGTGGAGTCGTATGAGCTTTTCTCCGTCTCCTCAGAAGCGAAGAAGTCCAGGGTCTCTTCCCGGCCGGGCCGAGACCTTCTCCAGAGCAGACGGAGATCTTCCTTGAAATGCGGGTTGAAGAGCAGGTAGATGAGGGGGTTGAGGCTAGCAGGGAGAGGCAGCAAGACCAGGAGGACCGACTTGATGGCCTCCTCGCCAATGCGAAAGAGGCCCAACAGGGAGGAGAAGGTGAGGAAGGCCACGGGGCAGTAGAGCAGGCAGTTGGTGAAGATGAGCCAGGCCACATGCTTGATCATGGCGCAGTCCCAGATGCTATCAAACTCGCCCTTCATCAGGTCCCAGTAGAGCTTGATGTAGGTGCCGGTGATGACCAGGAAGCAGAGCGTGTTCATCATGATCAAGGCCACCATGTAGCCCAAGGTGGAGGGTTGACCTTCCGGCAAGGGGGATGGCAGGCAGAGGGGCGAGGAGCCGTACTCCCCGACCCAGAAAAGCGGCAGGGCCCCCACCATGAGGGAGAGCGCCACGCAACAGAGGGCGGCTGCCTTGACGCTGCCAAAGGATGGCGACTTCCTATAGGCACGGACACAGGACACCGACACGCTGCACTGCACTGCCGCCAGCGTGAGAAAGAGGATGGATGCCTCAGAGGTGAAGACTGAGAGGAAGCCGGTTGCCTGGCATCCCGGGCCTGTCTCCCAGCGGGCGCCATACTTGGCGAACTGCCCAAAGGTGAGGGCATCCACCAGGGCCAGGGTGCCCGTGCACAGCCCCATCAGCAGGTTGGCTCCCCCAATGGCGCCAATGACAAACTTGACCGGGGACAGGTAGCTGGGCGAGGTAAAAACGGTGACGATGAGCAAGCTATTGCCCACCAGGGAGACCACGGTGATGGCCCACACCCCCAGCCTGACCACCCAGCTGTCGATCATATAGTCACATGGCTTGAAGGGACCTGCAATGGTAATCAAATGGAAACTGGCATCAGTGCAAAGATAGTTGTGAAATAACTGCTCCTAACAGACCACGGACTACGACCTTTGTGCATCTGCCGATGCAATTTACCTGGAGTGGGCGTACACTGAATGCTGGCCTGGAGTTTGGAGTCTTCAGCTTCCAACTGGAACTCCTCCATATCGAGATCATCTGGAACAGAAGGTCATGACTCTCCATCAACTACTTGAACATAAAGGTCAGTTGACCATTTTACCTGGTATGAAATTAGCTAGGAAGCTAACCACGATTGTCTCATTAGCTATACCAATAATTGTAAGTTGCGTTGTAGAGTTTTTGTGGCAACACAAAATATAGTCGTGGTTATTTTTGTTGTCAAGAGGTACCATTTTTTTGTCAGAAAAGTGTAAAATAAATAAATAAATCACCTTTTTTGTGTCTTAATAATAAGCCTGTCATCATAACTTGTGGGGTTTGGCATGAAAGTAGAGTACCATACATCAAAAATAAAGACATTTGGCTCAACTGCTTGCAATCGGAGTTTCTGCTTCTCAGAAACATACCAAAGAAACTGCACTCATGTGTTTTCGTTAAATCCTCCATGACAGATTACACGGAAAGCACACAGCAATAACCAGGGGGAAAGGGTTCCTTTTTTGCGTGGCTAGTCAATCATACCTCTCTGTTTTTCCTCATGTTCCCTCCTGTTACTTGAGATTTATGACGTTCTGCTAAATCGATAATTTAGCGTCTCAAGATATCATGGCCGCGTACAGCATTGTTTAAATCCAGATAGTCCTCTCACAATGACGAAGAACGATAACGGTTGTCTCTGCTTATAAGTAAATATTAGTGTTTTTAATGTTCTCTTTCCAAGCCACGAGGTCTCTGAACAACTTGCATCTGTCTCCCCACTACATTGTTGCTCCACTTCCGTCCTTAATCAGTATAATTACTTACTATACAGTCGTCTATTTGCACATCCATATTGCCATTACATTACTTATTTGTTTACTCATTCTTAAATTGCACAGACTTGTCTTGCCTGTCCTGTATTGCACTGCTGTTCCTCCTGTACTGCACTGCTGTCTGTCCTGTATTGCACTGCTGTCTGTCCTGTATTGCACTGCTGTTCCTCCTGTACTACACTGCTGTCTGTCCTGTATTGCACTGCTGTTCCTCCTGTACTGCACTGCTGTCTGTCCTGTATTGCAGTGCTCTTCCTCCTGTACTGCACTGCTTTCTGTCCTGTATTGCACTGCTGTCTGTCCTATTGTCCCTCATGCATGCATGCAAGTGTCCCCTTCCCTGCAACAGTGGCAAAAGAAATTCACTGTGTTCCTCTGAACATGTGACAATAAAACTTAAAAATCGATGATGATGGATGGTGTGCAAAATGGCAGATCCTTGTCCTAATGGAAGCTGATAGACTGAAGCACAACCTGGTGTCTGGAGGCACTAAATTCTGCAACAGCAACCCAGGAGAATCCAGGGAAAATAGCATTTTTCTCTGAAATTCCGAAATGAAACACATTTCCGTATTGGTTACTCACATTATAGTTTGTAGATGTAATTTATTTAGGCACAAGGATTATTCTGTTCTATATTTGGAATTTTCAGTGAAAGGAAACAAACAGATCATCGTTTTATAAAGTATTGCTAAACCTGCAGATTTATTTGTGATGGCCACATAAATCACTTTAATTAATGTCTGACAAGATTACATCACTCTTTCGGTGTGTGCTTAATTTATCCTTTGTTTTGTAATCTTTTGTTTGATCGGAAAAGCGCCTTCAGACTGCTGTGATTGTATCAAACGAGTCTAATTACTGTAGGCTCCTTTCAAGTATACAGTTTGAAAGGGTTTTTTGGGAGGGACATATTTTAAGAAAAATGTTGCTGCATATTTAATCTGTCAGGAGTTGGTGAAGGAAGAAACATGTTTTAACAGCACTGGACGCAGACGTCGGAGTCAGAAACAGAGAGCATGCCTGCCTCGGGTTTGTGACAGAGCGCTTTCGAATATAAGCTATGCTAACAGCAACCAACGACTTTATTCCAGTGCCTTGTCCTACCTGGACACACGTCTACATTATGGTCTGGCTGAAGTTACAGGCACATGATAATGAATTTAGTGAGACATAAACAATGTCAGGTAGATTAAAAATAAGCGTGGGGTGACAGGGGTTCGTAACATATAAATAAAACTGCAAAGTGGAAAAACAGACATCGCACAAATCAGCTTTACCCGTCCTGCATATTTTTTCCTATCTGAGAGGTAGGTATTTTTTATGTGATTTTTTTTATGTGATACTGCACTCCTGCCTGGCTGAACTCATGCAGCAACACTCACAGCAGGCCTTACAGTTAGTGTCGGGGTGGAGCGGGAACAGGCCTATGTTCCTCTTCTGCAGGTCTTCCTCCTGGTTTTGCAGCTTCTCAGCTTCCCAGTGGCTGCCGGCCTTGTAGTTGCCGTTGCAGACGCCGTAGACGCAGCACTGGTAAGCATACGGCATCTCGATGACCCTGTTGAAACATCAAGGGGGACCCTTATGACGTTCTCGTTCAGAAGATCTTGAGGGCTTTCTGGAAGATGACTGAGACATTGACAATGCCAGGAAAATGACATGTGGGGCTTAAATCTAAGGACTTTGGAGGTCCCTGCTGTAAATGTTAGGGTTTTTTTTTGCACGAAATATTCTGTTTTGGAACAAAATTTGCTTGAAGGCGAGAATAACCACCATGTTTTCCTACAGCATGTCAACACCAGTGACCTGGATCAGGATGCTGGATGGATGAAGGGCCTGTCACCCACAGAACTACATCAGTTTTTTCTTTGCAAAACCACTGCAGTGCCATAGGCACATGTTTCCAGCAGCAATGGAATGCTTGTAGACATCTTCTTAACAAGGTAAAATGACAAAATAATCCTACTCAAACACAAGCTTTAGACACTGCCTTTTTTTACTTAAGTGCTGAGATCTGAAACACCATTAAATGTCTCCTGCATCCTTTCCATTATTAGCCGATTCTCTGTTATGAACAATCGTCGCTCTGTCTTCCCTTGAAGGTTGGGCCCCTCCACGGCTGGAGAGCGTCCATTGCCCTGGGCATCGTTTGAATCACTGTAAAGCTGAGGTATTTATGAAGAGCCTCTTTTTTAAGCAGTTACCTACAACAGGTCGGTACAATCTTCTTCTGTGCCTGCAAGGAGTATCGACACAAACCTCGAACCTGACATTTCGTAGGTAAGGGTGGTGTTTGTTTTGTGTTGATTTGTACACACATAGTTGCTAAAACAGATTTTATTTGAAGGCACATTACATTGAGAGGTATGAACATGGATCAGAATACTGTCATCCAGCGTTTCTCCGACTTGACATGACTGAACCTGCATCTATCATGAGGTGAATTCACGTCTAGCTCTAATAACGGATACAAGGATTTGCTGTCTTCCATCTCCAAAGGTCTAAGCTGTAGAGTGGATGGTGCTGTAGAAGGAAAGCCTACCTCATCTTGGGGAAGTCCTCCTCTCTGAATGAGCCAGACAGAGCTTTGTTGCCCCTCAGTTTGAGGTGGGTTAAACTGGCGAGGCCCTCCAGAGGTAGGGAGCTCAGGAGGTTGTCAGATAGGTCCCTACAGACAGACAAACAGATGATTCCAGTCATGCTGATGATCTCATGAAGAGTACACTTCTTTGACGACTCTAGATTTCTCAGCAATGGTAGCAATGTGACAAAGGCCCAAGGACTGTGGCCAAAAAGTTGTGCAATTGAGTCCTAATGTAGGAGAGGTCAATCATGCTTGAATTGTGTGTTAAATTGTTCGCCATGCCGTTTGATTGTTATAGGTAATAATAAGTGGATCTTTATGATTACAGGGGTTATGTTTTTGATTAGGTGCTCGTAAATCCTTAATTATTCTGCATTACTGAAGTAATACGGTAAACTTCATTCGCGCTTCACGTTCACATTCGCTTCTCTGCCGTTTATTTCACAGCTGGGTTTTTCATAATTACGGCTAAAATTACTGTAATCGGCGCCAAGCAAAGCATCTTCACGGTTACACAACTGAACCATATGCACTAATGAAGCTGGATCTCTGTGTAGGCGAACCTCACATTTATTCTCGTCGAATCTAATGTGGTATGAGTGATCAGGGCGGGAGGCAGACTCACAGTTTCACCAAGGACTGCAGGGAGACGAAGGCGGCTTCATGAATGGTCGCTATGCGGTTCCAGCTGAGGTCTCTGCAAGGGGCGAATCGGGACGACAAGAATCAGGCAAGTTGCTGGCTAGTCACCGATATACTCGCTCAGCGGCAATGTCTTCGGTGTTTTCCTCTACGGCAGAGGTCTCAAACTCCTGGCTTGTGGGCCAGATCCAGTGTTATACAGCCCATTACATACTTATAACTCATTTTTAAATTTGGCCTGCTGTTCGATCTTTAATTTTCAGCTTTGTAATCTTCTGTTTAAGTGATCAGCATCGACTGGGCTTTCTTACAGAATAACGGGATAGAGATGTTACATGTTTTTTTGCTCTCTCTCGTTTCTCATTCGGCTCAAAAAATAGCTCAGATGGCCCCCTTGAGGGAAGAGCTCATATTAGAGTTGGAGACCACTGGTCCATGCCAAGGAGGAAGAGTACATTAAACGCTGCTCCAGTTTGGCCGTGCGGGTCATTCTCTACCCTAAGGTGTGAGATCGACACAGCGGACCGCAACCTTTGGGCATGTTGATTCCTGTGTGTAACACTTGCTGAAGTGCTCTTTCACACTGTCAAATGATGTTGAGCAGAGCCATGAAAGGGGCATGAGATTTTTTAAGGGGGGGGGGTGTGTGCATCACCATCACCTCACCACACATTTTCTTAATTATCTTTTAGAGGATGGGGCAGGGGGAGGCAGATGGAGCTGGGAGGTGGGGGCCACTCACATGGAGCGCAGTGAGGCAAGCTGGTGGAACGTTCCGGCTTCGATTTCCTGTATCAGGTTGTGCTGGAGACCGCTGCGGAAATTCAAAACAGCCATTGGTGTGACTCCTTCTGACCACCAGGGGGAATAGTCACAAGGTGGCACAGAAGGTTGGGTATCATACCACGGGCAAAAAGACAATGTGCATGAGGTCCTTCACGTTTAGTGTCATTCATCGGGAATGAAATAGAACTCGCATAATTATTCTCATTTATTGTCTTATTAATTTACTGTTTAATTGTATTCTGTTTTTAGCACCTCTGTGTTTCTGTTTCATGGTGGCTGGAAGGATATGCGGTGTAAGATTTTCATGGTATAGTGCTGCCTCCTGTTTGCTTTGAATATGACAATAAACTCTCTGCTGAAAATGCTTCAGGAAATGAAATGCAGGGGAAACACAGGTGAGCGTAGCAGTGGTGTGGAAGTGTTACAGATCACCGTCTCATTGTTGAGGCCACCACACGTACATTTCCTGCAGGTGCTGGCAGTGATGAAAGCTGGGCAGCTCCTCTATCTGGTTATACGACAGTTCCCTGTTAAAACATCACGAGAGGAAGTTCAGAGCCAAGCAGGATTGGGCTCCTTTGCCGTCCATTGTACCTCCCAGTGGGTTTTCAGCTTCATGTTTAACTTTCTGTTCTAGATAAAGAAGTGCGCACTTCCCGAATGATGCTCCACATCAAACCTTACGCCATAGACTTTGACTCCCAGCCAAATGTGGATATGTTTGTCCAAATGGCTTGCTTGATTTATATATGCCACAGTGAGCTATTTTGGTGGATAGCCCATAACTGCAGTTATGAAAATGTATGTGTCTCTGCTCTTGCTTGGTCTATTTAATGGTTTTCCATTATGAAGAACTGGCATCCCATCCAGGGAGTTCCCCTGCACGAGGGCCTGTGCAGCCTGGGATAGGCTCCAACCCCCGCTCCCCCCCCACCATGGACTAGTACTGGAAAACTTGTTTGATGATGAATGGATGGATGTAATCAGATGATATGATGAACACATCAGGACCAGAGAAGAAATTGTGACTCTAAAACTACAAGCTACGCAACATCTTAACGATGACCTAATGAGTAATCCTAGCAATGTGCTAAGGAGTAATGCGCGTATCAACACTGGGCCAATGGCTAATCCCATCATTAACACAATAAGCAATCCCAACAATGACCCAATAACTAATCCAAACATCAGCATAATTACTAAGCCCAACAACGAACCGCCGACTAATCCCAACATTAACATACAGATCAATCCCGGCAATAACACTATGACTAATCCCAGCAATGGCATCGTTACTAATTCCAACATTTGCACGATGGGTAATCATGGCATAATGAGTACTCTCATTTTTTTGTTTGGGTAGAGGTGGCGTTGGGGCAGTAAGGGGCATACTAACGGGCATACTCACAGCACTCTTAGGCTGCGTAGCTGCTGGCACAGTCCCTGGGGCAAGGAAGTGAGGCCTGCCCTGGTCAGAGTCCTGCAAGAGAAGGATCAAGAGAAGGAGGATGTGAGCAGGTATTGGGTGAAACCACTGAGAATCCCGCCCCCCTGCAGAAATGAGAGACAGCCAGGGATTGCATAGACACCACAAAAAAACCACCTTGAGGTGGCTGCCTCTCCCCTCCACCCCCATTGTCTATCTCGTACGCCCCCAATTTTTGCCCCCTGGGTAAAGGAGTGTTTACAGAGGACCTTTTTTCCACTGGCAAGACCTCCGTGACGTTCAAACTTGTCAGTTGCAGTTAGAGACATTTTTCCATCAGCGATAACTTGCCAATGAAAGAGAATGAAACTCTGTTCATTACGTAAGACAGAGCGACATTGTATGATTCACATTGTATGTTTTTGTTTTACGGTGATTATCATGATGCCGATTAACATGAGTGACATGACACAGCTGAATCCTTATTTATCGGTCTGGTTATTAAAGATAATAAAGCTGGAAAGATGAGAGAAGGGAAACACGTACAAAATTTCCAGACTGGTGGTTCCTTTGAGATCAGGGAATTCCTTGATTTCTGTTGCTCCATTGAGGGACCTGGAAGAGATAGACTAACCTCATTAGCTGCCCGTTAGGATGCCATAAATAAAAGGGGCAATCGGAACGTGGCTGAAGGCTTCGGTGCCCCGCCAGACCAGAGAACAGTCGAGACACCTGCAAGCTGCCTTCCCTCCTTCAGCGAACTCATGTTCTCAGCAGATTATTAATGCTTTCAGAAATCCTATAAAGCAGGGATAGGGACCCTGATCCATGGAGAGCCGGTGTGGGTGCAGGTTTTTGGGATGGCCTCTCAATCAGCCAATCACAGTGGCTCCCCAGGACTGGAGTTGAGAACCACTGCTTTATTATTGGCTGATTGAGAGGTCATCCCAAAAACCCGGACCGGTCCTCCATGGATCAGGTTCCCTACCCCTGTTATATAGGGACCAACTGATCCAGCACCATGGACCTCATCAGGGTAAAAACATAGCAAAAATCTCAAGGGCAAACAAGCTGATAAAATGCACTGATTTATTCCCAGTTACATTATAGAAGATTTTGGTACTAGGATGAGACACTTGTTATAGATCTCAACTGATTATTTTTTATTAGCGGAAGAGATTTCATGACTTCATTGACTTGAGGGCAGTGTGTGGCTTAGCGCATTAAGATGCTATGCTTAGAGTTAGATAGTTGCCTGTTTAAATCCCGTCGTTGGCAGAGTCGCTCATCATTGGGCAACTGATGCAAGGCCCTTTACCCCCAACCGCTCTAGTTAGCTGACCCTGTTCTCTTAAAAACACGTGTCACTTTGGATGAAAGCAGCTGCAAAATATGTCAAATGTACTTTTAAATACGAAAATCTGGACTAAATTCTGGGTATTGAAATCAGATTTCGGTTTTCATCTGACAATGAACTGGCACCAAGAGAAAGATGACACCTTCAGCCAGAATTATCTGCTAGACCTTATGAAATATGCTAGCTGCTAAAATATGTCACCCTTCATTTCATGCTGAAGAACCGGATGGGAAACACTCACAGCGTGTGCAGTTTGGGCAGGAACTGGAAGGCCGATCTTCCCACAAACTGAATTGGATTTTCGTAGAAATGGCTGGAGGGGGGGAGAGCACCTTCTCAGGAACATGCAGAGAACTTTCCAACTTCCAAGAAATGTTCTCCATGCACATGTTACTTTGGTATGATGACACATCGTTAAATATATCAATAGCTCCTTTGTCTTGATGTAGAGACAGAGGCGCTCGGGCAATAAATAATTCACTACAAATACAAACACCAAAATAGGAGAGTTTGAGTGGCCTACATAGTCTGCAAGAGTGGGTTCCCCACGAAGGCACCCTCTGGGATGCACCTGATGTCATTGTTGTGGAAGCCCCTGTCAGACAGAGACAGGCTTCAGCCTCAGAGTCACAGCGAACCATGACACAGTGAACAGACACACCAACACCAAACCCCATGCGGGACTCATCAACGCCATGGAAGAGTCACGAAAGATAACATTAAGTGAAAAGGGCTTCTGTGATAAATGAAAAACAGGGTCTGGTTACTTGAAGCAGGCTGGATCTGATAGACTGCAGTATGAATCCAGATTACTACGATGGTCTAGCGTGACAAACCATAATCGACTTCATTACCCCTTAAAGGGGGGGGTTAATAAAAAAGAGATGGTGTCTCATCCGGCTTTTATATCACCTCCAGGGAGCGTTCGAGACCCTGTGGGTCGGCCGTTACCGGGGGCGATAGGCGTAAACATGGAAGGCTTGGCTCAGGTGCCAACACCTTGCAGTCGCGGAAATAAAAATTATTCAAATAAATGGATAATAAAGGAAGGAAAAGTGACTAGCTAGCCTCGGTGATCGTCCACCATCATTAATAGCGGCCAGTTCCGTATGTCAATTAATAAAATGCAGTTCTAGAGCGACTGTTTTTAGTCCTGTTTGCCAGCAGCAGAATGACGGAATGAATGAAACCTTCGATAGGGGAACGGACTCCACGTAGCACGAAGCAGCTACTCTTTGGCGTCCGGCTGAAAAGCATGCTGGGAAACAGGGTGGCGGCGGCAGGACCGGATTTTATCGGGGTGGGAACACTCACAGCTCCTGAAGTTTGGCCAGCGTCCTGATAGCAGCTGGGAACTCCTGCAGGTTGTTGTAGTTCAGATCCCTGGGAGGGAGACGGAGGACACAGGAGTGTGAGGGTTTCAGGTCAGAGGTGCAGATTGGGGCAGCTTAAAGGGTATAACAGCACAGACAGGGAGCGGAACCTTCCCTACCGCATGCCAACCACCTGACACCACCTGCAAGTCGCGTTCGCATTTTACACTTTGAAACTGAAATGACTGTATGTAAAAGACCCAAATATCTTGTCATGATTAGATCCAGAAAAAAATCAGTTTCACTCAGCAAAATAAATACGCATTTTGTGAATGAACAGATCGACTATTGAGTAGAAATCTCTCACACATACATTCAGCAACCTAGCAAGAAACTTTAGCATCACACCATTCACCTGTGCCAAAAAAAACTATGGATACCATGCATAAATGCTTGCTTTTCCCAATGTTTATGTTTAAATGAACCAATTAGCAATCAGCAGTGATGGGGGAAGGTGTGGGGGGGGGGTAATTGTTTTTGTTGATAACCAGGTTTGTTTTGCCCAACAAACGAATGCAGTTGAAAGGCAGGTGAACGTCTCCTTGTCACCGTGACGACTTTGGCACAGGCTATCAAAACAAAGCTCTGAATGCGTCTCATTATCTGTGCAATTATGAGCCTTATCCTTCAGTGTTAAGCGTAAGCTTTCAAAACAGCCTAAATGTTTATATATCTGAGAAGGTTTCTGGCCCACTGCCAGCCCTTTTGAAACGAGTCCGGGAATTAAGCGCCGCCGACCTTGGCTAAGAGCCCAGGTGGAGTCAAACATTTGCTCTTCCGATAAAGGCTTCCTTTCCCATGTGTGAGGGGGTTAAACAATTATGGTTAATTCACAAAGATGTGGGGTGGTGGAGGATGTGGAGGATACCAAGGCCAGGTATGACCTCCCGCCTATAGGGGGAGCTAAAACTGGCACTCAAGCCTAATCAGTTTACCTGTGCCTCCTAATTGGGTATGTCTGGATCCTCCGCAGGTTTTTGAACATAGACTGATATCCACCTGAGATCCAGGCATCTTCAGCGTTAGAATCTCGGATATCAGGAATAGCTGGTTTAACATTTCATTTAACTTTAGCCTCAATTAAGCACCCACAGGACTCATATTAAAAGTAGAGGAGGTTTATCAGCCTTATTTAATGTGTTTCGTCAAACAGGAATGGCTTTAACTAACCGAAACCTGAAAAAAAGGGAAAAACGAAGGGCTGTAAATGAGCTTGCCCTCCGAGGCAGAGATGTCTGGTTTTGCTCTCCATTTGTTTAGAACATCAATCAGCCTTTTTGTGCTGGTGTTTTGAAATGTTTCTTTGATACAGCCCAGCCGGATAATGCTTTTCATTTCCTACAGCGACATCATTGTTTGGATCAGGGGCGCGATCCCACACTCGGGATGCCAGAAGAACTCGGGCCCAACAACAACACGAAGCAAGGCGAGCCCTGCGCCGTGGCCCTGTCTGCTCTGAGGTGCATCCCCGGGCACTCCCAGACCCGTTTTCGGTGAACCAGCCGGACGCAGATGGTACCCGGTCCGCAGAAGAGGCTTGCGTTACGCGTAAGTGATCGCACTCTTGTGGATTAGCGTGACATTCTGCCTTAATTACCTCAGGGATCGACGCTGTAATCAGATACGTGGCATGACCTCGTACTCTGACTGTTTTCTCTTTTTTTGAATAAAAAAACCTAATTGTATTATCATAACTCTGTATTCAGCTGCTCACATTTGAGCCAAGATTTGAACCTTGAAATGACTGCTCCTCTCTCTAATGAGGACTGTGAAGGGTTCGAGTGCTGACCCCAGGAAAGCAAAAAGTTACAAAAGCAAAACCAACACTTGTGGAAATATTGAATCTAATTTCCATGTGGAAAGGCCTGACTTCAAAGCAAAAGGCTCTACCTTGTTTCTCTTTGATACCGAGAGCGGATGTTAAACAGTAACGGAATCGGCGGTGCTCTCTTAGAGGCTGCGATGGGATTGCAGGTTTTTTTTCATTGTACATCCATTATTGAAAGGGTAAGAACACCTCTCTTTATGTCATTGTTACCCCTTCGTTATTGCTCACAGAAAATCTCTCTTTCATTTGGGTCCATATTCTGGGGGCAAGTTTGTTATTTCTAAGGCCCCAGCACCCTCCTCAGATGTTCCAGAAACTAAATAAATAGCTAGTGGAAGAAGCTAGAAGATCATAGCGTCTTCTAAATGAACTTTCATTTAATATTGTCTGTAGTGACTCTTTGTGGCCAGCAGGGGTCCAAACCATAGGGCCCCACTGCAAGTTTGTAGTTTGAGTGCTGCTGTCCATGATGCAGATTGCTGGGGATTGGGTGGTAATTTACTTAATGCGTGAGGGTGGCTTAAGACCCAAAGTGCTTCTTTCTTTCGTAGAACACAGTTGCTATTATTCCATAGCACAGCCTTCAATGGTTTCATCTCCATGTCAATGTCTGTTGCCCTGAATTTTCCCACCATCAGAAAATTCCTTAAAAAACTCCCCAAGCGGATGGCTTTAGCCCACACAGCGGATGGGTGTTGGTAATAGCCCTTAAATAAAGTGAAAAGCTGGGTGTGAGATCCTAGCGAGCTGAAACAGGTCATAAAATCGGGGGCCACATCATTTTTTACACTTCAGTAGGTCATTAAAAAGCAGGTGTCAAGCACTCACTTTCCAGCAGACCACCATGCCTCTGGCTCGAGCTGTGCCCCCCACCTCCCCGCCATACTGATCTGACATCACAATCCAGCTGTTTTATGAGAACTTTCTCTGGTTCCGCGGTGCCCGTTTCGCTCAGCATTTAAATTCTTTTGTACATCCTGACAGCATACCGGCGTCTTGCAGGATTTCGGCCATGATTACGAAGCCTAATTTGCATCCCCCCCCCCCCCCCCCCCCCCCAAAACCCCCCCCCCCCCCGTAGCACACTTCATTT
>JABJVO010000039.1:13294369-13318314 GCA_026770805.1 Boulengeromyrus knoepffleri | reverse complement strand
CTGTCTATTTGACAGTCTGCCCCCCCCCCCCCCCCAATGTTTCTTCATCAGAAAGGCTGGTCTGACATTGGGGGGGGGGAGGGGGGGAAAAACAAGCGCTTTTCCTTTATCCTCCCCCTCCCCCTAAAACCTCCCCCGCCACTGGAGGCAACTTAATTTCACAATTCGAGGGTGAGCGCTTTGGGACGGTTTAGGTTATACTTAAGAATTTCATTCAAGCAAATTACCATTTCGCCACATCTGGAAAATTATGTTCAAGAAATTCAGAAAGAAAGCACTCCCAGGACGCGAACCAGAAACCTTCTGAGGGCGTCCATAAAGCCCTTAATGACAGTGCTACCTGCTGACCCATTAGAAGCGGGGATTACGTTTTAACATAAAACGTTATATTACGCAGCAGCTATGTCAGGATGTCATACTGAAACATTGATATATAACTGAGCAAGCTTTTTCTTGTAAATTGAATTTATACAAGTGTCACACAGAGTATAACAGTTTTGGTTTTGAAATAATTCTACCAGTTTTTTTAACTAGTGTAGTACACATCTTACTTACCGCGCAGCCTCCACGGACTGTAATATTTTCCTAAACTGCCTCTGAAAAGCCTCAGCATTTGACAGCCGTTCCTAAACACTTCGCTTCAGTTTGTATTTTTGTCAGTGATATATTTACACATAAGATACAAAGATAAACCTCTTGAAACAGATATAGATGAATAGATATGGGCAAAGCCTCTGTTGAAGTCAGCGGCAGTTAGAGAGTAGTTGGTAACGCACCTTTATTGACAATGCCAGCACTGTGTGTGTGTGTGTGTGTGTGTGTGTGTACACGTGTATGATGCCTGCATCTGGATGCACGTCTGCCTGTTTCCTGCTCATTACTCAAACACACGCTGCGCGAACCCTCACGGAAGATATGGCATCATAGGAAGCGTGTCTGATGTGCTGCCAGGACTCTGAGCAAAAGCACCGGAGAGCCGGAAAGATCCTTGGAAGACCGTCGCAATCCCACCCCGCGATGCTGAATACCAGGCGCGGAGACTGCCGTGTTTCCTTATGGCAGTCTGCCCGCGATCCGTGCACCGGCTCAGGTCGGCATAGCTGGATTTCATTCCAGAAATTCATATTTAAAAAATCTAAATAAATACTCACAGTGTCTCTAGATTGTGCAGTCCTTCAAAGCACGTCTGCCCGAGCCTCTGGATCATGTTGTTATGAAGGTGGCTAAACAAAAACACGAGAAGACGTATTATTTCTGTTTTTTACTCATATTCAGTTATAGATGAAGTAAAGGTCTTACATTGTGATTATAAAAACCAAAAGATATCAATCTAATGCACTTAATATGAATTGTGTTTTGAGCGGATAATAGCCTACAATACTTTCCTACTTCCGATACACAACTGCCAGTACCGATACAGGCTCCGATACCACAATTCTTTTTAATTTAATATTTTTATATACTAAATATAGATTATATATATATTATGTTCTGTTGTGCAATTCATTGTGCAAATAGATTTAACACGAAATGGGAGCTATCGTTTAAGAGACTACCAAAAACTAAATAGGTAATTATCGGACGTGGATAGATATTCCGTTATAAGCAAGTCCACTATAATGGGATTTTACTGTAATGGGTTGTTGGGGATTTAGCCTACTAGGTTAACCTTCATTCGGCAGGCTGCAGCCAAATAGTTACAGAATTTCTCCCGCTTTCCGTGATCTTTATTATTATCATTATTATATTGATTAATCCATTCTATGTTTCTTCTTACTTATTATTGCTGATTAATAAATAATATATACTAATTTTTCATTATACCCCAGGTGTATTGGCAGCTTTTTTCACGCATAGCACAATATCCAACACTTCTGCCTTTTACATTGCTGTACATTGGTAAGGTGCACTATAGGACCAGCTTTGCACTCACCACTAGAGAAGTGCACATTTTACATTCTGGGAGATACACTTGTGCACTACCACCAAGGCAAGTGTTGTATTTCCACAGTGGAGGCACCTTGCAACTGAATTTAGAATTTTTTTCTCAACTTTTACCATTTCCACTATTTGAATTGTTATTTTATGGTGTTAGGAAGTTCAGCCAGCTCACCATTCAACTGCTGAGAATCCGGGACCCTGTTGCTCCTTACATTGTTGTTTAGTGTAACTCTTAAATAGCCAGGACTGTGCTGGGTTACTAGCACTCATTAAAAAAGGGATAACGTATATTTTCACAAAACACCGGGACAATTTGTGTTCCAGGAAAGAATATTAATTTTCCAGGACAGTTGCTCAAAAAAGAGCAAAATCCCTGGAAAACCGGGACAGGTAGCAACCCTGATCCGATCCGTCAAATAGGTCTGGATCGGTGCCGATCTGTAGTGGTAACCCCCCAATAATTTAAACTGTCCAATACAAACCCCTGGACCCCCCTAAACGAGTTGAGACCTCAACCCCCAATACTCAACCCAAAGTTATACCCTTGCATCTAACTGCTTATCCTGGTCAAGATCAAGATTATCTTAAAAGTATTTCGGCTTTTTCCCCTTCCTTTCAAAAAATGTATTTTGATTCGTTGGCATTTTACCAGGCTTGAGGTGGATCATGCTTGTGATTGGGTGGTGGGGCCCTCCAAGCTTGTGATTGGGTAGTGGGCCCTCCCCCCATGGAGCTAAACATGGAGTCTGGGCCCTTGACCATGATAGTACCTGCTCCCTAGGGAGAAATTTTTTTGAGATGTTGACAGAGGAGAACCTACAGCACCACCAGGCTGGAGAGGTTCCGGAAGGCTCCGTCAGGGATGTGCGTGATGCGGTTGAGCGCCAGCGTCATGGCCTGCAGGGAGGGCAGCCGGCTGAGGGCCCTCACGGGAATCTCCGTCAGCACGTTGTCATCCAGCCACAGGTGCCTCAGCGAGCGCAGGCCCGAGAAGGTCTTCTCGGGAACCTCAGAGATCAGGTTGGCATCCAGGCGCCTGCGTGCAGACAGGGAGTGCACCAGTAACTAGAAAGTTATCCAGATGTTCCTCAGCCATCTCCGAGCAGTCAACAACCATACGGCCTCAGAGGTGTCAGGAAGAGCGATGAACTCAGATTCAGCATGAGCTCCATAAATAAATAAGGTTTTTGTAGCACTTGAACCCCCCTAAAAATGGTGAATAAACGTGTTAAAAGAAATCAACAAACACATCTTGGGCCATCTTCTTCCTGAATCTCCTCTGCCCTTTGCAAACCCCAGCTCAGAATGTCCTAGACAGAAGGGCCACGAATTTGAGGGAAATGTAGTGGGTTCCTGTCCCTGCCCCTGGCTGATGGGCACTTTTGTTTTCTTTATCCTTCATTTTCTTTACACGCATGGAATTCTTATTAGGAAACAAGAAAACAACATGAAAAGCTGGCAACCATTGCTGTGAGATCTCCTTTAGAAACCTCTGTTGTGGTGGGAAGGATCGAACCTCTTGGTATTTGCACTACAGTAATTATGCAATTAAGCCCCCCCACTGCATACCGCTATTTTTCAGTTCCCTGTCCTCTTTATGTAACTTGCAGTTCCAGGGGGTTCCTGGGGGAGGCACTCTGTGATTTATTCCTAGGCTAATTGCTCTATCTTTACACCATCAGAGCATGCTTATCCTGGGGCGGGCAGAGGCAGGCGCGTGTGGCAGCGAGCTTCACGGGGGCCACACCGGCAAGCTGTACAGGTGTTCCTCCCACCCGGTACCTAGTGAAAAAGAGCAGCTTGCCAAGAAAGTGAAATATAATTACAGATGATTGAGGGAAGATCGCTTTAAGAACACCATGAAAGAGAAAAGATCTCCCCACCCTGCAGTACCACACTCCACAGAAACGACACAATAGTCCTGACCACATTAAGGCCTCATGAAAAACCAATAGCTATTATCATTCTGTCAGCCGCTCGCTGGTGCAAGGCTTCCCCACCCTTGTGATTTTGTATAATTCTGTACCAACAGGCAATTTCAGCAATTTCATGGTTTCAGTTTTGAAGGAGCTGCTGATTTATTTCACCTTTGCCACATTTAAACCCCGCAGGAGAAGAAAACCAGTGTGCCTTTGGCTGTGTAGGAGTCCTGCGGGAGCTCTGGAATATTCTGCATTTATCGAGGAAAAAGAACCAAGAGAAAGCTGAAGAGAACGGCAGCGTCTGGACGTAATTGGAGGAGCGGGACAGAGGATGGGGCTCTCTGTCACCGCAAAGCCCTGTTTGTGGCTTGTGGTGGCATTTGTACACCCTGATGATTCCACGACAGACGAATGGTCCCCCTTGGCTCGGCACGTGTGCTGTCAACCCGCCGGACATTCCCCGATGCAGCCAGGCCTGTGTGTCTTGAGGCCTCACAATCACCCCCCAGCGGTGATATATGGCTGCCCCCCCCCGACCCTCTTTAGATCCCTTCTGTCCCTCTGCACTCCACATAATGGATGAGCCTGTCACACTGAACAAGAACATAAAAACGTCAGATTTCAGCGCATTTCTGGCTTTGACCCCCTGGAAGATTTATTCTGCTCGCTCTGCATGCTGGGGGGGGGGGTTGGGTGATGGACCCGGAGGGAGCCTGTTGAGAAACTTTATTCGACGCGCGACAGCTTTTATTAGAGGCAATAAGTAAGATAAAATAGCTCTGAAGAGATGTCAGCTCTGCTCCAGACCGCTTTCATCGGCCTTCGAGATCTGTCGACATGAAATTCCCCCAATGTAAATGTTTTGGCTCTGCCAACACCTACCCACCCCCCCACAATGAACACTCAGGGAATGCTGGGAAGGTACATTGCCCCCCCCCCCCCAGAATCCCCTTTTAGTCGCGTGACCCGCGCCAATATGACGCCAACGGTGTGCGTTCGGTCCTGGTATGCCTCATTCCAGGAACCTGAGGTGAAAGGGCTACACGGAAAAAATGCCGGAAAAACCGAAGGATCCCAGCGGATTCCTTCTCCGTGTTTGAGGAACATGTGTTTCCCTCTCTTGCCCTCGGATTTTTGACAGTATAAAGAGTGCAGATGCGTTCAAATCCACGTTAACCTTGCGACGGCAACGGCGCGGCACCTTCAAACTGTCGAAACACAATAAAAAAAAGAAAAGAAAAGATGTTGATGTGCTTATCAGACGTTCTGGTGGTCTTCCAGTAAAAGCCGTCTGCGTTAGGAAAAAAAAGCAGACGATAATCAGACACAGCACTCGGCATGCGGCTCCGACATCAGTCCCGCATCTCATAATTACAGCTCAATGGCGATGAATAAAAAACTGTCGCTTTGAGAGCACTATCTCTCTCCCAGGTGTTTGCCAGGTATTTAGAGCAACTGTTTTTCTCATGCTGAACTCGAGGCGCTTGTAGGATTTTCTTCTTTTTTGGGAGTCTTCCCAAGCAGATGAAACAGACGAGATTAATATGTGTGTATCTTTCATAAGACTAAAGAATTTACAGACCTTATCTTAAAAGGCTCCCAAGGACTATCTGCCTATATTGTTATTTTCAGTCTAAAGCGGTTGTCTGTCAACAGAAATCTCTGTCCCATTCACAGACCTGACAAACTGTTTTTCGGTCTTAAAAAATGTTTTTCAACCAACTGTGTTCAAACTGCAGCAGGATCTTTAATCTTTTCAGCATTATCTCGGTCGCATTCTGTCGGAGCAGGGCTAGATCACCTCGATGTGATCTTTGAAATGCCCTGGAAACATGAACTATACTTTGAATCTGCATTAAAGCCTGGAATTCTGTTTGAGACGCGGTGGCTTTAATGAGAGCGGGGAAATGGCTTTTTTTATTGGAGTTTTTGGAATGCTACAGTGCGTACAAGGCCCCGCGGATCAGCCCATGGGCTAGATTCTGTTTCTTTGATTATTATTTTTTAATAATCAGAAGGAACCGCAAAAATAAGACAACACAGATCTTCTAAGAAGACAGACACTTTTGCCGCTGCTTCTTGCTGCACTGATGGTTGTCCATTCTGTATACTTTCAATCTGTACACCTTAGTTTATCTTCTATTGTATGTATTGAAGGATAGTGTCCCGTTCACTACAACCTAATTAAATCCAGGAAACAAAGTAGTCTTTTATCCCATTTCTAAAAGCTGACAGTTCGTCTTCCCCACCCAGCGCTGGTCTATGAAGCTCAGACTTATGCTTCCAGTTAATCATTTGTTTCCTGCAAAAGTTGGTTTCAGGTCCAAACCTGCTAGAGGTGTTTTGTTCCAGGTGCTCTTTTGTAGCAAAAACCATGAATAAAGGCTGACAGCTTCACTTCCAGCGGTATCACTGAAGGGGAAAGGTTGAGTTTGAACACTTGCATAGACTCATAGATGGGTTCCTCTCTTGAGTAAGGGGACTGACAGAATCAATAAGAGGAACTGTTTGAAAGTACAAGAAGATATTGCAGTGTTGAGTTCTTCCTCAACAGTAAAATCTTATGGCATTTATACACAGCATCTGCTAGCTGGTACATTTTTAATTTAAGAAACACATTCTGAATGCAGACCAAATGACCACATAATTTTTTTGTGGATTTAATTAATTTTGTTTGTGCTAGATCAACTTACTCAAGTTACTAGAAATTTATTCAAAGCATATTTATGCATGTTCTGTATGGACAAAACAAAATTAAATCACAGAGAAAAAATAAGATTTCATTGAAATTTCTATAAGGAATACTGCTTGCAGTCTTATTGTTTAAATCCTGATTTAAGTGATTTCACAAACTGTAGATTTCTGCATAGGAATGACATCACAAGCCATTGATACCAATGCTTGGCTGAATAATTTCTCCCAGATTTCACCATGACTAACTGAATTAGTCTACAGTGAGTTCACGCATCATTAAGGACAGAGACTTCTCATTATGATTCCCGTGATCTAAAAAGATTTTTCATTTTCCTTTTAAAATGAAACTGAATACACTAGTGGGGGTACATTTTAAGAATTAGGTGAAACTGCAAATATTTTGTAAAGTGCAGAAATATTTACACTAATAAGATATTTCAGTGCCTTCTGGATCACTGATCACCACAGTCTCCTTTGCCCCCAATCCACCAGTCTGACTGTATTCTCTTAAGCGTTCAATTTCTGATTGCATCTTTGATGTGCTAATTAGCATGATAGTTAGCGTGCACAAATCTCACCGCGGTGTGACGGAACAAGATGTCTATGCACACCTCCCACAATGCTCCAGTGTAGCGGCTTCCCCCTCAGCCCTCCTTTCATCAGGTGCCAGAAGATGCCCTGATTTTTAAAATTTTATAAGTGCTTCTAGGATTTACAGGTTATCATTACCTAAAATGACACATCCCGTGAGCGAAGGCGGCCTTTAAACTTCTTAGTACCTGCTTTAAATATGAATTACCGTTCCCGCTTTACTGGTTTAAAGGCAAGGTAAGCTTGCCTGGATCGTGGCCATTTCAGCAGAGCTTCGGGGAAGGTCTGGCTGTTACTCAGTGGTTAAGGAGGAGCAGCAACCTTTGTTCCATGTGGAAAACTATGTTGGTGGCAGGCGAATTGAATTTGTTCTGCCTCAGATGTCACGAAAACATCCTTGCGGAAGGTAAACAAACGCATCGGACAACTTTACAGGGAGTCCATTCATAGGACAGCGGGTAAAAAGCACGACACACTGGATGCTAACGTCTACGGTGTTTTAACAAGGCAAACTCGGATAATCCCCGGAATGTGGGATGGCAAATAACGGAAAGCCGGCGAGGCCGGATCCTTAGCCGGGACCTTTGGCAGGGTAGCGGTTAGGGAGTAGGGCCCAAAGGCTGCACTGTCACTGGGGCGGGGGGGTAACTGGAGTGCCAGAGGAAGGAAGAGAAGCTGCCGGAATGTGGCCCCTTTCACAGCTCATTGCCGACGTCTGCCCGGGGGGAAGTGGCCACGCTACAGCGGCTGCTCGGCTCGCCTCCTCCAGATGCGGACTTCCCGCTCCTTCCTGTGGCTCTGTCCGACGTCCGGCTCGGTCAAAGCCAATCCGGGACGACCCCATAAGCGATTTGAGCTCCAAGAAAAGGAGCCCTTAGACTTTCGGCCCCAAAAAAAGGAAGGTTTGGAAGCCGAGGGCTTATACAGGACTCCCTTCAGAGGGAGAAGAGGAGACGGAGCCGGGGAAAGGGAATGAGCAAGTGACAGGGCGGGGGGGGGGGGACCTCTGCAGCTTCTCCCCAAAATGTTCCCAACATCTGGGACCATCTGAGACGGAGGTCGGCTCGGAAGGAGCACTGTTGCTGCCACTCCCCTGGCCTTGTAACACCTGTTTCACCATCAGCCCGCTCACCATAAATCGTGAACCCGATCCTCCCCAGCGGTAGGAGCTTAATAAAGGTCTTAGTGGTCTTAATAAGCCCATATAAATAACCCGGTTTTCCGGTGCTGGCTTTGTTGGAGGCTCCTGCCAAGAGTTACCTCATCGCTGGATTACAGTAACAGGCAATCGTATCCATGCTCCGCATTATTAGATCTGATATCAGAGTACTAGACAAGTTATTGTGTTACCCAAGCGTTTGACAGCTTGCTTTCATGTATGGGGAGTGTTATTTGATTTTTCTTTTGTTGCATTCATTTCTCTCCTGCCATCCAGTAAGAGGTAAACTTAGCAGTCATGATATACCCCCACCGCCCTCGTACGAGCATGAGGATTATGACACTGTACCGGATGAGCTATTGGCTCCCAGGCTTGTGACTCAAGTTCTTCTGTTCCCAAAGCCCCTCCCCCTACCCACCACCCTCTGTTTATTGATTTATGGTGTCCCTTGCTGCGTGGGTACACTGAGATTTTGTGCAGGGGGGGGGGGGTTACTCACTGACACGCCGATTGAGTGTTTCCTGGGCCCGCAGCGGATCTGGCGCCTGTGTTTATTGTATCTACCGCGATTCAGTAAGTGCATCGCTAAGACCACCGTACGACAGCTGCGTGCTATTTGGTGCAGCAGCTGGATGCTGGTTGATGAGCTTGAACTTCCGCCAGGGCCCTTGGTTTTTCGAGCTCGATGTCACATGCTTCCCCTTAATGGTGACATATTTCGTACATGTTAAATATATTTTTGTTTCCCGAGAAGCACTCCGGCCCCTCCCACCCTCTTCAGGCAGAATATAATCCTCTGAGGCTTCATGCAAACCCCAGAGCTGAAAGCGGAGCCAGCAGAGCAGAAGCTGTAGCCCGAGGGACAAGTGACTGGGCTTCTACTCACAGTGACAGCAGGTTGGGCAAATCCCATGGAACCTCGCTATGCAGCCTCTCCAGATGGTTATTTTGTAGCATCCTGGAATGGAGAGAAGCACCAGTGCAGATTAGATGCAGTACACAAGCTTGGCAAACAATGGCTAACTATAATCTGCTGATTGCCAATTGGTCCCATGGTGTAATGGTTAACTCTCTTGACTTAATCTGGTGATAAATCTTGGTGGATCCTCAGTGTCTCTCAGTGGTGAACTATGCCTTTGATAGGTTGTTGGGTCAAATATCAAGTTCAATAGAGCAATTTTCCCATTGGCTCCCAGAGCGAATTGCTCCAAGGACTTACCCTGCTTTCTAAAAAATACTCCACTTTGGATAAAAGCACCAGCCAAATAAATAAACATGTACCTCTGGGGGGCAATTTTATTGAGAAGCACTGAGTACCTGTGCCTTGTTTCTCTAAACTTCACTGCAATATATAAGCCTAATCACCCTGTCAGAAGTGTCTAAATAAAAAACAGTGGAATAAAGTTGCTGAAGCGTGTGAAGATAGTGGGGGGGGGGGGGGCTGGTGAAGTCATGGTGTCCCGGACCAGGCTGCTCCAGGCCTCACATTAATACTGAGCTGTCCTCCTTTAATTAAATGATTTAGAGACAGTTTGTTATTTACATGAAGGGGGCTCAGACTTTGTTCCAGACTTCAATCAGCGGGTGAGATATCATTTCATCCCTCGGACTGGAGTCGGTTTCAGAAGGAAATGAGAGAAACAGAGGAAGAGTCAGGCCATGTGAGAAGAAAGGGGGCAGAGAGAACGCGGGTGTGGGGGTTGGGGGGGACTATTTGGGTGGGCTGTTGATGTCACACACACACAGAGGAAAAAAAGGGGAAAGAGGAGGCCGACACAATGAGGCCCGGCCTGCCGAACAATGTAAATAATCACACCGCAAGACATGGAGGATGACAGGGAATTACACAGCGGACGGCTTCATCGCGGCCAATCAAGGAAGACACACGGAAGCAGACCCCCTCCCAGCTTTGGTGGGGGAATCGTCACCCCAGAACACAGGGGCTTGACCTCAAAGAATGAATTATCTTACAAATATGTGCCAAGGACATCCTGTCTGGATCCAGGGATGGAAAAATTAGTTTTGACAAAGGGGTCTAGTTTCGAGGAATCTCATAGTATATTTCCTATTTGTTATTTATATTTCTTGGTCAAGAGGCTGAGTCAGTGTCACACTGAGTCTTGACTCAATGGAGCCAGACCCTCAGAGTGACTTCTTGTGGGACTTTTTGACCATGGAGAAGAAAAAAATAAAGAGAGGGAAAAAATGGGGAAATTGTGTTGTCAGGACACGGCGAAGATGGAGAGGAGTAACCCGAGCAGCTGTTTGTCCGACCTTCTGGCAATGGGATATTAATTCATTTTCCAGGGGTCTGGTCTTAGGCTGGGGTCCTGTCCGTGTCGCCAAAGTCAGCAAGAAAGTTATTTGTTGAACACACGTTTGATGTCGAGGCCAATAGGGAACTCTCTCTGAAATGGCAAGATGGCCGCCCCGCGCAAAACAACCTCGCGGCGCCAGAACTGTTAAGGGTTCTCCAGGTTCTCACGTTCTTTTACTCCGGCTCCATCTGTTGCTTCTCCTGCCATCCTTAATCGCACCTCCCATGACAAAAGGCCCCCTCCTCCCCTTTCCCACACAAATAAAAGCCGTTAACATTGTGGATGATATTCCTATTCCATACAGCTTTGGTCTCGTCTGGGAACATCCGGTTTGGGGTTTGATGAAAAGGACACTACTTCCCCCAGCTGGGTTGGATCTTAGGAGCACAGGAGCAGGTAATTAAGTCTCACCCCCCCAACCCGGAAGGTGAGCAGGGAAAGCAGGGGTTGTGTTTATGCACCTTAAGGCCTAAGACGGAATGTGACTAAGAGCAAACATCCTCATGAAATTAAACTGTATTTGCAAGCACCGGAACATTGGAATCTAGTACTTTTCTCATATCCCATCTTGCTCTCTTCCTTAAAACACACACAGGGAATTAAGGACCTTTGTGAAGGGCCCAAAGGAGACATGGCTACCCTGCCAAGCATGGGATTAGAACCAGCAACCTTCTGATTCCACATATAGCGGCATAACCCACTGAGCCACACAGCAATCAGCTATTGAGCTCAATGTACTTCTCCACCTATAGAAAAATAAAAACGATTCTGTAGTGTGACGTGGGCAAGCTGCGATGCCACAACTGAGTCTTCACCCCCACCTGCGGGGTCCATGTCCTTCAGCGAGTGACAGTACACCTGCAGGTCTTCCTTGGAGGACACTGGTGTGAGCATGCTGTCCTACTTTTAATTCAGACACACGGAGGAATTTTAAAGAGAAACAGCTTCCTTTGCTGCTGAACTGGAGCAGCCTTAGATTTACACAGTAGTTTATTGTTACGCGGTTGGAAAACACAACTTAGGGTCATTTTTAATAATGACAGCAATACACTGTTGTATGCCAGAGGCTGTATCTTTATACACACGCGTGCTTAAATATGTTTTCCAAACCTACAGAATGTAATTTACAGTTATATCAACAATTAAATTAGTAAAAATTGTGTTTTTTAAGGGCAGTGGGGGCCCCAAATTTTAATGAGGTAGGGTAATTTTGTATTTGTATATGTTATTTGAACACATCTGTATACACATTACATGTCACATTTGCAGAGTAACAGGTAACGGTCCAAGTACTTGGGAAGGAGGTTTACTGGTAAATTCGAAATAACCTCAGAGAATGCGAAATAGATGAGCTGACCTCAACGGTGATATTACGATCAATGATGGGGACCCAGAGGTCACAAGGTCAAATTCTTTAAAAGGAGCTAATGCTGTAGCCTGAATCTCAGGCCGGCTTCCCCAGTGCAGAATCAGATTTGACGTCTTCCATTCATTAAATGATAAAATTATCCAACAATAACAATTTGATACTTACAGGACTTTCAGGTTGTAGAGTCCTGAGAAAACCGTGCCAGGGATCTGCTTCAGGTGATTTCCAGACAGTCGCCTGTGGAGATATATGAAGAAGTGGTCAGGTTCCGTGGTTTGTGGTCAACAGTGATGTTTTTAGCAGAAGGTCTGGTTTGGCTTTAACAGTAGGGATGGGGGGGGGCTCAGGCGAGATCATGGCAGAGAGGGGTGTGGCTCTGGTTGTTCAGAAGCTGGAGATATCCCAGTCCACCTCCTCCAAGCTTTGCTGTCAACTCACTCTGACCCATATGAATGCAAAACTGCATGAGTGACTTTCTGTGAAGAGCATCGAATGAAAGTAAAGTTTCATAAATTCCACCAAGAATTTCCAATCAATTTTTTAAAAGAATGCATTTATTTAGCAGCCACCTTTATCCAAAGGAACTGGGGTTAAGGGTCTTGCTCAAGTGGCCAACGGCAAAACCACTCTGAAGATTTAGAGGCTTGAACCAACGACCATCTGTTCACAGGTGTAGGGTTCCAACCTGCTGAGCCCCACACTCACCCCACTTACACTGGTGTTCATTGGAATCTCACAGATGCACGTTATCTATGAACGCTTTATGACTGCAGCATGAATTCCTTGAAAAGCCAAAACTGTTAAAGATGGAGAGAACAGGAAGTAGTTTGTTTCTGCGGTAGCCCTGATTTCTTTGCTGGATGCTCAATGTAGATGCATAGTGTGAGATTTCAGTCAATCCTCCGTAGCACGGAAACTAAACTCATGGCGATGAAGCTTGATGGTGCTTGCTTGGTGTGATTTCCAAATTGCTCCAAGATTTCCAAAATGCCATTGGAGGCTGTTTCTCACCTAGGAGCCCTGGTGGGATTCAGAGTCAAGGCTAGTTTTGAGAAAACATACACCATCCCAGCTGTGAAATCAGCCCGTTTTTGCTAATCAGTTTGTTTAATAAACAAATCACCTACAAACCGTTTGTATCTATTTGTGGTTTTGGCGCTGTCCAAATGCTGTCCTGACCAATGTGCTGGAATCACAGATTTAACAGGGGCCGGGCCCATTGATGTGAGGACCACCCAAGGCTCATATACAAAAAATGAGACGTCTCTTTTTTGACCCCCCCACCAGTCCATCATAAAACAGCGCCCAGAATGGTCAGTGTGATGCTTCTTTCGCTGATTTCGATTTTCGATTACTTTCCCAGGCATACAAATATAAGACATAATGCTTTATGATTTAAAGATTCCCTTTAGGCTCGATATCTGATTCTTAAATGTTGAATTAAAAATGTGTATAAAGTGCAAACGATAAGCTGAGTGGATCATTTTCTGAGGGATCAGTTGAGCATCTAAAGTATGAATGAGCTCCCAGACTGAAGCCTGTTGTAACACGACAGCATCCAACACTAGTGAAACAGGCACATCCTGAAAGGAAATAAACGTTGATTTGGAGAAGTATGAATACAGATATACTGGTTTTTGCATATCCTCTCTCACTCTCCTTTGTAACATACACAGAGATGAGACTGACGATTGGCATCTGAAACCAACTCCAGTGTAGGATCAGCCACTTATCCTGTACCCTGCATTAAGAGCCTTCCTCAAAGGTCCAACACAGATTTGGGGACTGGTCAGGGATGGGATTTGAACCAACAACCTTCCACTCACAAATGTTGAGGCCTAATTCACTGAGCAACACACCACATACCAACCCTTGCACCTTAAGGATGGCGTGTGAGACCGCTTCTCCATGCCAGACCACAGACGGTCGGCTCTCTTTTCCAGGAAGACCCTCGGCAGGGATCGATTGCACAGCCTTCCTCTGAGGTGTCGGACCCTCAAGTCCTGCCGGTTTGATGAATCACCTTGAGAGAGGGATAGTGATGCTCTGACATGGGTGTTGAATGAATCACTCAGAGACCAGGCTGCTCAGTCACTGCCAAAATGCCCAGAGTGACTACTGACAAAACTGGGCCACATTCCCACTGTGACCAACTAGTGAGTCATTTTGGACCCACAGTGGGAAACTGAACTGTAAATCTTCTTCAGGACACTCAATTACAAGATTACAAGTTAGGTGCTCTTTCCTGTCAGAACGTTTTATTTATTCGCCGAATGGATCATATCTCACCATGAATGCAATAATTTTTTAAATTGCGCTAAGGGGGGCAGATTAATAAGTGAAGAAAGTTGCATAGTGAATTTGGTCTCAACAGCCTGTGGCTGTCAGTAGACTCACATTGCTGGTAGACTTTGTTTTGCAGTTCATTATAGTTTAGACTTTGTGCGCCTATGTAGATACTTCATTAAAGAGTTTGAAATGTACTCTTAACTCAATATTATCTTGATTACAGCAATAACAAAAGTGGGGGAAAAACAAGGCATTACTCATAAATCTTAAATATTTTTTCCAGTCCAAAAATGCATAAACAAACTTAAGACACAGGGAATTTCATATGTCCTTGCATAAATGAAAAGTCGCTCGCAGGGATGCATCCCATGGGGATAAATGTTTAATTTCCTCTTCATTATACTTTTCTTTTTTTTTCCTAGGTTTCAAGTTGTTGAATCAGATTCTTAAAAATCCGGGGCTTCAATATCAAAGAGTAAAAAAAAACCCAGAACACCTTTAATTTTTTTTTTTTTTTTTTAATGATGGGTTTGATTTTCCAAAAATGTATCAAGACCACAAATTAAAGAGAGCTGTTTGAGATAATGTTTGTGTGTTCAGCTTTTGCAGCTTCTAAAAGCTAACTCAATCACTGTTCTGTTTCAAAGGTGTGTTGAAGCAAGCAGAATATATGCCAGAAAATTAAAAAATGTAACAATGGCAATAATAAAAGTTTTTAAATACTTTTTCAATGTGTTTATTAGAACTATATTTGCACCAGATGTGGGTTATAGTACAGAAAATGGAGAGAAATTATTCTCAGTAAAATCCTTTGGAGCAACAGCCGGAAATGATAATGCAATGTTTCACTGTGTTTTCCTTGTTTTAAGGTGTGTAAATAACCATCAAGGACAGGCAGATCGACTGCATCACAGCCTGTAGGCTGACAAATCATATACAGAGACACAGGTTCTTAGGTTTTACCTTTTGGGCCTCTGTGCTTTTGTGTTGACCCCAGCTTCAGTGTAAGTGAACCGTGTGATCATATCTACACGATAATAGCCAATAACAGAGAGATATAAAGATGACCACTGAGCTTGTCACCCCAGTCAGGCTTAGGCTCACAGGGGAGACATGGCTCCAACATCCGTGACTGTAGCACAGCCCCTGGACCTTCGTTTTTCCTCGGGAAGACACTCTGAATTGATTCTGCTGGGGACTCGCAGCCTTCGGGAATGGTTAGCATTAAGGCACGCTGTGTCGGCCATCTTACTTTCATTAATCGCACCATTGGCAGCCAAAGTACCATAAAGCTTAATCATACATTCTTTTAATTTGAGGTTGTTTGTGGAGGAATGATTTTATCCATAACGGGGGCGGGGAGCATCTTGATAAGCTCCATTGTGGGGAATCTATACTCCCTCCTGTATCTACATCTGCTAGGACGATAACCAGAACTTCAGGGTATCAGCAGTACAGAAGCATCTCTTTAAGGGTTTTCTCTACCACAATGAACGTTTTTTCGGTTTTTGTTGGGTTTTTTTTTATTTCCCTTCTTAAGCACTGTTCCTTACATGCGTATGAAGATGAAACTGACTTCAGCTAAAGCTAAATCTGCTGCACTGTGTCTTAAGAAGAAACCGCTTTGCCGTAATCAAGCGCAGCTGCCTATTCCGTGTTCCCATATGGTCGTAGGCTAATCAGCTCGTTAAACATTTTTAAACGGACCCATCGAGTGTGGAGATGCAGTTTCTGGAATTCAGTAAAAAATGCGGTGCATGAGTACAATGTATTAAAGCAAAGTGGAAGCAAAGAGAGCAAAATGATGTTCTGTAAACTTCACCAACAAACGGCAGAGATAATCGGTTCCTTACCCTCCGAAGTCAGAAAGAACCAATAAATGGTATTGTGCCGCTTAAGGATCGTGTTGTAAAGGAAGTCATGTAGGACGATTCTAAGAACAATGGATTTGATTAGCATCAAATCAGAACATGTTTCTAATTCAGGGATTTCATAAAAATACTGCAACTTGCACAGTGTGTAGTTAATGAAAATACACATATATAGTGTGTAGGTAATGAAAGTACACATAGTGTATATAGTGTGTAGGTAATGAAAGTACACATAGTGTATATAGTGTGTAGTATTGATGACACACATATATAGTGTGTAGGTAATGAAAGTCCACGTTTGCATTGTGCTTCCTTAACGCTTCTCTTACTCTTTTCAATATCAGTAAAAATTACCAAAAAGGTAATAACAGCACCAGAAAAAAGTGTACCTCGCCGCGTTTCATTTGTCAAAGAACCCCAGGAATGTGTCACATTAACTTAATGTTGAGAGCTTGTGAGAGTTAAAGGAGAGACTGACCAGCCACATTTTTTTAGAGTGATTCTGTTCCAGTGCTTTTAAAATATACCGTTTCTCACTGATTCGAGGCTGACCCCAGTTATGAGAATATTTCGCTGGTCGTTTTCAACTCTGGGGGAGATGGTGACCCAACCACAGCAGAGTGGGGTGGACGGATCTGCGAGGGACGTCAGCAATGATGCCGTCGGACAAGCGGGCGACGGGAGAGTGGAGTGCCGGGGTCGGCCAGATCTGGGGCTGAGAACGACCCGGATAACTGAGCTCATGGAAAATGGGAGCGGAACGAGGCACAAAAAACAGCAGTTGATTGCAACACATGTTTTCTCTTAGAAAAAAAAAAAAGAAAAAAGAGAAAGATAATCGGTTAGGCAGATAGTATCAGATAGGGATGGGTGACTCCAGACTCGCTGTCCCCCCCCCCACCCCAAATCCCAGCCTTGGGTTTATTGGAGATTTTGGAGTGATAAAACATCTCAGAGAATAAAGAGGCCTTATCTGCAACATGGGCCAGGGTGTGAATTTCATGTTGCCGTTTACCCACCGTGACTGTGTCGACGGACCATACCAGGGTGTGGGGGCGCTGAGTCTGCTGGGGCGGGGGTGTCTTTACAGTCAGTTGTTCAGAATAATTCAGTTCGGTTTATTTTTATATAGTGCCTTTCACAGCACAGTCGGTCCGAGGCACAACATTGTGTGGCTCTGCATTATGACATCATTTTTACAGTATGGTGCATGAAACAGGGATGAAAGGAAAAGGGAAAGAAAGGATGCCAGAAGACAATGGAGGAGATGAACCAAGAATTTATGAGCAGGTAGAAAGAAAACCTCTGGGGGGTCCAAGGTCAACCGGCTGCCCAACCCCCTGGGCATGCTAACATATTATAAGGAAAATACTCAATCAAAAGAAAAAGAATATCACAGCTTAGTCACCCCCTACAACATCCAGGTGTCTGACGAAATGCGAAGCCTGATTGAAAGTGTGAAGCTTCCGTTTGTTCTGCTGCTAAACCTGAGCTGGACCCCCAAAATGACCCAAACATCCCGATCACAATGTTCTGGCTGCCCTAAAACAGACCAGAAGCCCCGGCAGAGGGGTTTGTTTTTAGTATTCTTTCGTTTTGGCGGGTCGGGTTTTCATTAACGGACAGCGCATGGAAGTTGTTACAGTGTGGTCGTTTTTTGTTGAAAGTCAGCCCAAGGTGGAATCTGGCATCTGGCAGAAATATGTGAGAGACAAGATATGGTTTTTAATTACCCCACACTGCCCAGGTGCCCTGTTACTGTTTCCGTACCTGATTATAATGTGTCCTGAATTCTTCTGCAGTTCGTTAGCTATTGATTAAAATGCGCTCTGACCTTCACAGCAGAGCCGAAAGGAAACGGGTGCCCAAGAGACTGTCAATGAGAAGCAGGCCCGAGACACGACGGCGGAAACCTTCACCGTCCTCCTCACTTCCTCTCCTGCCACCTCTGCTTTCGCTCACGCCGAACCTCAGGTTATTACTGAAGATGTGTTTACAAGGAAGGAAGCGCCCCCTGTTGTTAGCAGTTCAAACTGTCATCCTGTCACCGTTCATGTAAACAGCTAGTTTTCTGGCTGAATGTTCAAACCGCTGAGGGGGGGGTGTTACTTGTGGTCTAATTGAAGGTATGCATCGCACCAGCAAACAAATATGAGAGACACCTTTGATAGCGGACGTGCCTGCAGACCGCCGGATTGTACAAACAGCAGCTGTGCCCTTTCATTGGGAATGTTATCCCAGTCAGGCAGGTATCCGGACGCCTCTGTCCCCCACCCCCCCCCGCCCACATAGTACCTCCAATTGCCATGATAAGTTATGACCAAGCGTTTCTCCTAAAACACTACTTTAATTAAAGGTCATTTAACTTGGTGAGCAAAACAGTGGCCCAGGGCTGGATTGTAGCAACTGGATATCTTGCACTGATCCTGGCTTTGTGATCTGAAGCATTAAATTAAGCAGTAATGACAGGGATCACTAATATCCCCTGGGCAGGGCTGCACAGATTTCAGCCCGGGTCTGTTCAGATTTATCAAAACATTTCTCTAGTCTATGCTAAAAACAGGTACAGCACATTCTATTGGAATCTACTTCACCTTTATAGACCTTCTCATTTGTCCCTTTAACTGGGAGCACCAATCAGAGCAAGGTGGAGGAGGGCCCTAAAAAAACTGCAATAAACTAAGAGCATGTCGTCATGCAGTTTTTTTTAAATGTTATTAATCCTAAAACCCCCCCGACCGTCATTTTTATTTTCCATTGAAATGCATTAGGTGAAGCCACTCTGCACCTACAATACAAAGAGACAGACAGACATGAAAAAAACAAGATTACAGATTGGCTGACAGACAGACAGACATGACAGGACGTGAAAAAAAAATGTTTTACTTCAAAAGGCTGCAGATACTTCAACTTGCGGTTTACACTGCAGAAAAGTTCATTGTCAATAGTACTGACACTTAAAAACTGACTTCCTAGGTATTTTGCAGTCAACTGAAAGGCTTCAATGGACATTTTAAATGTTTATTTAAATGTAGATTTTTCTATTGCTTATATTATAAACATGCTGGTAGTATTGCTTTTTTAGGCATGTTGAAGTGGTGCTTGAACTGTTGAATATTTCATACTTCAATGATAAATTTATTTCTTCAGTAATTTATAGACATGTAAACGTATTCAGTTTACAGATATATGATGCACAGATTTTCCATAAAAATTGCTTAAAATGTCCTGTGCTATCGGCATTCATTTGCCTGCTATCTTAGACCAGTGGCAAGATGACTGAAGATGTAGAATGCAGGTCAAAAAGGCTGCTGGGTTGGGTCTGTAAGTAAAAGGTTCAAGTCCCAGCAGGAGATCTTTCTGTTGTACCCTTGGGGTTAGTACTTAATGATTTTAAACAATAAAAATGTTTGTTGTCTTACTGGATGAAACAATGCAAAAGATAAAGTAATTAACAAAGACATGGTATTGGCTGGCGTTTATGCAGCAAATGCTGAAATAGAATGTTCCGGTCCCTCTCTGGAGAGAAGGACTTCTCCCGCTTAGGCTAGGGAGTCTGACAGGTCCTTATCACCTCAAACCTGCGTGAACTACTGACGCAAAAGGGGTGGGGGGCTGATAACCGATCCTGGGAAGGGAGGGCGGGGGCAGAGATGGAAATCGGGACCCGCGTCCAGGTGGAGTCAGCGAGCTCCCATAGCCTTGTTAGCGGTTGCTAGGCTGAGACATTCCCCGTCTGCCTTGGGATTCATTTCCACCACATGCCGTCTGCCTGGCTTGAGAGAAGACGGGAGATCAGCGCCTCCCCCGTATCACCTAGCTGCCCGACGCCTCGTCATGATCACTAGCAGGTTGCTGTGTCATAGTGGCATAAGCAGGCTAGCAATCTAGCTGTCGCTGTCACCGTCACACTTGTTCAGATCCATTCTGTGGTCAGGCCCATGTCCCAATGGAAAGCCAACTAGTTCTGAAATGTTTCTGCAATACAGGCATTCTGGAGCAGACCCCGGACATTCGAGGGGACACTTCAGCGTTCGATGTGATAAAGTCTTTCACCGTGCCTGTTCCACACCACAATCTAAGTTTCTTTGCCACATCTCATGTTCTTCTCCTCCTAAGCCATCTCTATGTTTGTGTGCAAAAAAAAAAGACATCTGATCCCAAATCCAGGCCACTGGAACATCTTCGCAAGTAGCGAGTTCCCTCTGTGGCAGCCCAGTCCTCAGTTGTGCCGCATGTGACACCCCCCCCCACGGGCCACCTCATTGGACATGTGGCCATGTGATCCCTTGTGGGCTGCCCCATTGCACACCTGCCCATGTGGTCCCCCGTGGGTCGCCCCATTGAACACATGGCCATGTGATCCCCCCACAGGTCGCCCCATTGGACACGTGGCCATGTGATCCCCCGTGGGCCGCCCCATTGGACATGACATGTTACAAATTACCAAGGAGGGATTGGCAGGTGGCCAGTCGGCACTGAGAGCGTCGGGCTAATTTGCTCCATATGGGCCGTTGATGCAACTCTGGCTCTTCCCATGATCCTCGGCTGAAACTCCCATATTGATTTTTAAAGAAATTCCCTGCGATCAGGTACAGGGGAACTTCAAAGGGATGTCTCTCTTCTAGCCATGTGTACTCAGCCACATTGATCATCACGGCTGTTACCGGGACAGACCCATGTCGTCATGACAACATCCCTCTTAGGGTGTCCGCTGCCATTTTGGTTCTCAGCCATTGAAGCATGTTATGTTTATCTGGCAGATGATTTTATTAATCTCTGAGAAAGCAGGGTCAGACTGACCTGGAGCAATTGGGTTGATAAGGGGCTTGATCAGGGGCCCAACAGTGACATCACTCCGCTGGGATTGAAAATGGCAACCTTCCAATCACAGCATCCTAACCTGCAGAGCCACACCCCTGGAGCACGGGGAATCCAATCACAGCATCCTAACCTGCAGAGCCACACCCCTGGAGCACGGGGAATCCAATCACAGCATCCTAACCTGCAGAGCCACACCCCTGGAGCACGGGGAATCCAATCACAGCATCCTAATCTGCAGAGCCACACCCCTGGAGCACGGGGAATCTCCCAGCTTCTGGCGTGCGCCAGCAGTGAAATGGCTGCCGTCCCCTCAGCCGTCCTGCACTGCCAGCTGTGCCCAGGAGGTATGAGTCAGTCACTCGCAGTCCCCCATAGTCAAATAAACACCGCGCTGAAGAATTAGGGCATGAAGAAACAAAAACAAAGCACCAGCTTAAAGAACGACGAAACGGGAAGTGGAGACCTCTGCCCTGCCAGGAGCAGCAGCCAGCATCCCAGCGACACGCCAGAGATGATGGTGAACGAATTCAGACGTGGGTAGGCAAATGCCAACATATTTAAATATAATGTCCCTTGTTGGTGTACAGATAGCCATTCACACACTGCCAGGCCAGCATCTGAGATTGCAGTTCACACTTTCCTAATTCTTCTTACTTTTGAGTTTAGCTAACTGAAAAGTCGAAACAATTTTTTACACACAAACTTGATTTACACCCACCAGTCCAAAATTCCAAATGTTAGCTGCACAGCCTGTGGGTTTATGTGACGTGCTGTAGTTTGTTTTTGCAATCCTGCTCAAGATTGGACTAATTTGTTATTTATTTATTGCACCGGCTTTGAAAAATTACATTTGCTTCATAAAGCATCAGAATTGTAATGTTTGTGCACCACAGACCAATCAGGATGCTGACGTAACATGTTTTAAAATTGTAAATATCCAATAAGGTGTTAGATGTATTGTTGTAAATAAAAGGAAAGTATAATTCATGATACACTAACTGTATTATATACATCAATACTATATACATACTGTGTGGTAAAAGTCAAAAAAAAGACAGAAAATATGACCAACATCAAAAGTGAAATGCAAAAAGTTAAATCTGGGGAGGAAAAAAAAACATTGTCTGAGGTTTGAGCTGGAATTGTGAAAGTAATAATTTTTGTCTTTATTGCAGAAGATGTTCAGAGGGTGCGGGAATTCAAAAGAACTTCTGAATCTTTGAAACTGTCTCACAACAATTCATTATACCTGGAGACCATCTTTATTAGTGTCACGCTGAAGGTGTACAAAGGAGCACTCTTTGCACATAAAAATGTCACACATCAAAGTATGGGGGAACCAGCTTCTTTCATCCAAGACGGCTTCACGGGAGACGAAAGAGTTCTCCTCTGCTTTTGGGGTGTAATAAAAAACTATGCTCCAGACAATTCGGAGCAGACATTTAAAGCAAGTTGGACCTTTTCCTTTTCTGGTTTGGCCGAGTGGAAACATGCTTGCATTTTTGGAGAGGTGTGTGATTGTCACCATTAGGCTCTTCAGCAAGGCCCTTAACCCCCAATAGCTCCAGAGTCTGTCTAACCCTGCTTTCATAAAACATACAATACTGATAAAACTGCCTGCTGAAATGGTAAATGGTTCCTACAGAAAAACACATGAACCCACAATGGAGACTACATGGGAGTAGGCTTTAGGTTCAGGGGACACTGTTGGTCTTCTGAAACAGCTTCTGCTAATCATGGACCAGCAGTGCCTTGCTGCAGTCAATCTCCCTGAGCTCCAGCTTGCTTTTCTGTGGGATTTAAAGGGAAAGCATGGAAGACAGAACCATAAAGGAAGTCCTCTCTCTGAAATGCCGGCATTTCTAAGGGACACGTTGGGATCCGGATGGTCCTTTATGACTCTTCTGACCATGGGATCAAAACAGTGACCTGATCACAGGTAATGTGTCTGAATACACTGCTCCACACTGCCCCCTAAGATGACGATGAAAAAGACAGCTCTTAAAGTAATGGAGTTAAAGTAATGGTCCAAACCAAGCTCCGTTCGTGCAAGAAAGTCCTGCTTTTCCCACACAACAAAATAAATCGGTATCAGTTACACAAACACGGCCCGGTAATTTACGTGAGACCCAGACACGGGGCCGTCCACCCAGCTGTCACTGCCGCTGATTAATGACCTTCAAATAAGGAGGTAACCATTCTAAAATGAGCCAATTCACCACCCATTACCCATTATCCAGTACCTCCAGCCCCTAATAGGCGAACATCAGGCTAGAAAAACGAATCAGCAGCGAGATCTCAGCTGCTTTTGTTTATCTTCTCATGTGTGGGCCGGCGTGCTGTGATTGTAGCTGAACACCCCCTGACCGTGGGCCTGCGTCCTCAGAGATGTAATCACCAGCCCGGTCCTCAACCCTGGTCATCAGAAGACGCTGGTCATCCATCATTGGACGTACATACTGTAGATGATCACAGATGATCATAGAGATATCGTGGATGTTAGTCCATCTAAAGCAGGGCCTCCATACACTTTACAGTCAGAGAATCTGTGGCCTTGCATTCATGCAGAAGTAACCACCAAGGTGGACAAGCCTGGTCATCAGAAGACACTGGACATGGTAGGTCAGTGGTGGCCAACATGTCACCTCCTAGGAGCTCTCAGGGAGCCATTGAATAACACTTTTTACAAACAGGATCATTTCTTCTACTGCTTGTCATATTCAGGATTATGGGTGTCCACAGAAATTCTATCAATTTTGTTATTTAAACTTTGCTCATGCATGTGTACTTTGGGTAATTCTACTGTAACTTGTATCATAAGCGATAAGCTGTCACAGCATGCAGGTGTGTGTGGGGGGGAATCAATGTAGTCGGCACATTTCATCATTACCAACCCCCCGCCACCCCCTTGCCCCTTAAACTCCATTAATACCCTTATTAATCCCCCCCAGGATAGCATTCCTACCC
>JABJVO010000039.1:13260910-13289586 GCA_026770805.1 Boulengeromyrus knoepffleri | reverse complement strand
AGGAGGTGGGGTATGGCGCACAGAGATAGGGGGCGGAGGGGGGAGGGCGGCGAGTGGTGCTGGGGTGGCCGTTGAGGGGGGTGGGGGGGGGGGGGGGGGGTGAGCGGGGTAGACACGTGAGTTCATGCTGCTCCTCCAATCAAAATGAATGTTTGCAAGAAAACCTTTTGTTTTGGCATGTTTTCAGGTTAGCACTTCCACTGCTGAGACATAGGGGGCGCAGTGGTTAAAATACTTCACCATATTTCCAATTTCAGGCATTAGGCATCATTTAGCCATATCTTTAGTATCAGCCATCTCAGTTAAATAGTTAAATATTTATATAGCTAGATAAATATCTGCTATGATGTTTGTGAGTGTCTTTGTTATGTTTTGTGCTGTATAATCCTGTCACATGTTACTAACTGGCTGATGTGAGCAAGGATTCCTATGTGCTGAAGTACAAAAGGCAAAATAATCCTGAATCTTAAATCCTGAAACACTGAGGTCTGTGACCAAAAGGCAGCAGACTATCTAGACTCGCTTTGGGACCAGTGTTAATCTGTGGAGATGGACAAAGAACCACGTGCTCATGAAAGCCTGCAGAGAACCATCACTGAAAGCCTGACCCACGGACAGAAGCTCAGGCTGCTGAAGAAACGGGGGTGTCACGCATTTACGCACCCTCATCCCTGATGACAAGATGAACTGAGAGAGCTTACCTGTGCTCTGTAAACATCTCTGAAGCCTCAAGGAGGAGCAGCAGTGACATGCCGCATGACACATACTCTGTTATTGTTCCTTTGCACTACGACCAAAGAGAACGAAATTCATGGCCTGTGGCGATCACCACAGGCCAGGTCGGCCCTGAGGGACACTTCAGAAGAACCACAGATTTTTATCTCTCGAAAAAAGAAAAACTAATGAATTATATACAACATATACAGATACCCATAGGTGTAAATCCCTCCCTACCCACACCGATCTGGTCTTTGCTGTATCCCCATGGGTATAGTTGACGTGTCCGAAATGGGCATCGTCTTTCTCACCGGCCTCCTCCGGTTCCCGCTGAGCTGTCTTGCTTTAAGTACACAGGCACGACCCGCCGCGGTGCATTGTGGGAAAGGGGGGTTGCGGCTCCCCGCGTTCGCACGCGCTGGCCAGCCTCTGCGGTTCCCCGCTTACATAAAACAGGTCTCTCGGGGGGGGGCAGTTCCAGGACCTCTTAAATGAAACATGTGGTTTCTGATATCAAAGAAGCCCCACACCTGCGGATTCTGAGGGAGACAGAAAGAGGAAACTCTGTGCACTGAATCACGGAGTGCCAGCTGCTATTTCCTCCTGCTCTCTTTCTTTCCGGGGCCTTCTATCCAGATGGTTTTCTACTGCTGGTCGCTCTGGAGCCCCCTCCCCCCAAATTCGCCGCATTTCCGCCCTCTCAGCGAGTGAAGGCCGATGGGCACGCCGTGATTTACGACAGCGCGGGTATATACGGAGAAAGGCTGCGTGTGCAGAGTGGCTGTGCTTTCCAATATGGCGACTATCTGACTATGCTGACTATGACCACGTACAATATTTTTATGGCTGATCTATATCTCAGACCATTTCTACTTGAAAATCACATCTCTTGCCAAATACCATAAATCCTCTAGTCCGAACCGGTGCTTTTGATTCATGCGAGGTCAATTCATTCACTGCATGGATATGAATTTTTATCCTGCACCGATTTGACTTCTTAAGAAATGTGCGTGTGTTGTTTACAAGCTTTGCATAGTACATTGTAAGAGACCAAGTTTCCAGATTTAGTGGAATTAGAAAAACAATGCTTTAGTGCGAGTGTGTCTTATTAGCGTTACAATTAGAAAAAAAAAGGAACACTGCCTTTAATTAGAGCACAGTGATTAAATTAATAAAGCCTTTAAAAGCTTCCAGCTTCTCAATGTTTGCTGAGGATGCTGAACTCAAAAACAGGACCTAATTCCTGTATATAATGACTATAAAAACATCGAAGCAGATGAAAAAACTGCATTCAGATGAAAATAAAATGTGGAAAAAATATTGTTTTTGTTTAAAAGTCAAGGACATTTGAGTTTCTAAGGTCACTGTCCCTCATAACGAAATGGACATGCAAAATGATCTCATTCACTTTTCCCGTGCTTTCAACAAAAGCGCGTTCCAGAAAAGCGGGTAATTGCTCATGAAATCAGACCACCAGGCAAGAAAACGTAAACGGAAATTCGGGGGCACATTCGCGCAGGGACTTTGACGCGCTGCTGTTTATTTGTTTTGTCAGCCTGTCGAATGTGACGGCCCGATGCTAATTGGCTGCGGCCAGGCCCTGGAAAACTTTACGGTGAGGAGGAACGGGAATGGCACAACCCGGCTGGGAATTCATTCACCGCCAGGGTGGGAACGCATGCAGTGGAGTGGGGGATAGGGAACAGAGGAGTTGGGGGACTATTTTGGGAATGTACTCGATGAATCGGAATGAAGCAGGTGTGCATATCCTGCATCTGTTCATATGCAAAGCAGGCAGTGTGCGGGTTAGGAACCTGTGTTTGTTATCAAAAAGTCGCTGGCTCAAATCCCTGAGTTGCCATAGTGATGTCACCATCGGGCCCCTGAGTGAAGCCCATAACCCCCTGTTGCTGTCTGAAATGACGCATGTTGATCTGGATACACTGTTTCAGCTTGATAGATAAAAATGTTAGGAAAAATGGCGCTCTGGCTGACAGATGAAACAAATTAAGTGGTTTTGAATTGGCCTATTTTTCACTGTTTGAACATAAACGTGTCTTTGGTAGGCAGATTGTTTTTGATCTGTGGCCAACAAACACCTCAGGTCCTTTTAAAAGTCCTTCCAGGCTTTATTACGAGGTGAAATTCCTTAGGGACAGTATTGTGCGAAAGTCAAACAAAATGTTTCATGCAATTTACCTGGGTAGTAAGTGTATATTTGCCCAAAACAAAAAAAAATAACAGAATTTAACATTAGAATTTATGTAAGTTAAGAGTCACAAAATAAAAGCTAGATTTGTGTTCTCTTCTCAAAAAATTTATTGATATCTAGTTGGATGTGGTGAACACCACTTCAGTTCCCAAACCTCTCCTTAGGAAAACCCCAGCCTTTCCATGTATTTGTGAAATTTCGCCAGTAGCTCACTTAATGAATTAATTAAATTCGTTTTTAAAAGAGGTGTTGATTAGCTGGACGAGGTAATAGTCAAAAGTACATGAGTATATTGGATGGTTGCCGTAAACACTGGGGTGACTTTAGGAGAGGTTTTGAAATGGCGAAGCTGACACACTTTGACAGGCATAACAGCATAGCTGTACACCAGCATGACGATCATTTAAACATAATTTTCTTTGGCTATTTGAGACTTTTGCATTGTATGTCGCAAATATTTACTGAAATCTTTCAGAAATGCAGAAATCAGTGACATCTGCCTGGGCTGCGGTCAACAAGAAACTCAAGGCCGGGGGTGTCAATGTCAAACAGAACCGAAAACCTACCAGGAACCGAAGACGGACCTGAAAGGGGCACTCCGTGTTACACAGCCGTGTCAGTCGTGTAAAACAGAGACAGTTTGGAGCAGTTATGCTAAATGCCAACCTAACAATTCACAAAGCCATTTTCAGTAGAATCATGATCATAACCTTGTAGTCATATAGCTTTCTCATACATTTTTAAAAATACAATACGTGTCCGACGACACTGAAGGGCAGTTCGACTGCAAACACTCAGGAACAGCTGCGTTTTTTTCCTCATTCCGAATTCATGCATTCTCCCCAACCCACAGGGTTTGGCTGCACTCATTCTGTAATGACCGCTGACTGCGGGGCTTCATAAGGCGGGCATGACGTCCGCTCTAGGAACATCCATCTATTGCCGCTCTGTTTTTTTGTGACTCACTATAGCAACATCGGAGTTTTACCGAAATGCGAACTACAGCCAGATAAAAATTGTAATACATGCATTGTCTGTGGTGGACAATTACATAATGCCCCCACCCACGGATGAAGTCATTCAGAAATAACCAGGAGGATGAGGGTGAAGCTTGAGGACCCCCAAATGTTCATATGTTCAGGCCTCGATGTGCTGGTTGAGTCTTCAAAACAGGGGAACTTAGCATTCATCTGAATTTGTGCTGCTCTTCACATACAGAGCAATCATCTTCGGAACTTTGAACTTTCCAATGCAAAAAATCCACACAGTGAAAACTCTAAACCAGTGCTTTAAAAACCCAGTCTTTGGGGGGGCCCAGACAGTCCACATTGCACCTTCTGCTCCCAGCACACCAGTACCCAGAAGTGGATAGTTCAGGTCCAGAAAGTAAAAATCCAGACCAAGATTCACATTCAACTGGTTAGTTGAAACAAAATCTTGGTCTGGATATTTACTTTCCGGACCTGAAGTATCCACTTCTGCCTGTACCAGGTATACAATGTTCTTGACTGCTTGCTTCATACTCCATCTCTGAAGCGAATGTCCACTCTGCTACACCATACTGCTCCTACCTGTAGGACCTGGGATTTCAACTGACATAAGTGTTGTTCGTGCCAAAGGTAACATTACACCACCTTAAATCTTAGTCTACTGTTTTACACTTTAGTTGTCAATTTTGGCTGTATGCACAAGTAATGAAATACTCTGGTATTTTTAGTATCAACCACAAGGAGTAGAACTGAAGTCACCCACTTCTAAATCAAGAGGAGTTACGTCTACGTCAGAAATACACGTTTCAACTTGAGCATTATCATGTGTGGTTACGATTCGGCTTCATGGAGCGGTGTGTGGCTGCGTTGTATGAAAAATGCAAGAAAAATGCCCTTTCTTCTGTTTCCCAGATTTTACAAAGCGACGGAGAGTGGCTTAGACATATGCGGATCGTTACGGGACGTACACTCTGCACTTAAATTAGCGCGTGGCGGCGGACACAAATCTAGCTTTGAGCTGAACTCGGCCGAAAGCATTAAGCAATAAGAATGGGGGAAAATGTGATAACAGAAAAAATATGAACCCCCCCCCCCCCCAACACAATACAATCCAGACACATGGCTGCACTAATAGAGCTGTGGAGTGAGTGTTTCTCCACAGCATTTACAGACTTAAATATTTTAAATGGGCCATTTCTACAAGTATGAGCACTATTGCATTGTTATTTGTTATATGTTAGTTTTCGCATATCCCATCATGCTTTCCTTTTTAAAGACACACACACACACACATACACAGAGTGTCTGAGTACAGGGTCAGCTGTCCATCCAGCACCCCTGGAGCATTTTTCAAGGGCCCAACGGGAATACAGCTACTTTGCCAAGCATGGGTTTGAACCAGCAACCTTCCGATCATAGTCACCACTGAGTCACACTCATAAAGGTGATGACTGGTGGTTATTGCTCTAAGCAGTCTTAGGGTGTCAGACAGCAACTACAAACTGAGGTTTCGTTTACAGATACTTGTACCTTTATCTCCTACAGGAAATATGTAGATATATAATTAAGTCAAGAGAAAACTGATGTCCTGACATAAAGGTGGATTAAAAAGAAAAGAAATTAAGAAGAAGGAGAAGAAGCTGGCCTTACAGGGCAGAATATTTGTATGATTGTAAGAGAATTATCTGAAATTTACCCATGAAAGTAGGAGTATTTCCCATAGTTCGCTATGGTAACGCAAACCAAACTGCCAATCAACAGTTTCACAACCAGACTTGGGTGAGATTTTTCCTGTTTATTTACTGTAATGTAATCTCTGACGATTGCGTCAATGTGTTTATTATTTCGTGTCACTTATTCGATAATCCCCAGAAAGCCCATCAGTGAGGCTAGGCCGTTGGTTTCCGTGGCAAGAAGCAGGGGGTCTTTGATTGACGGGTGCTCGGGGGGCCGGATCCCATTCGGTTTGGTAATTCATCATTCTTTCCGCACACGTTTAATGACGCGGACCTTGCCGGACGGGCGGCACTCTCTGCTTCCCATTAGAGCCCCTTTCCCCTGCTCCCATGTCTTAGTTTTCTGTGTATTTTTAAGGAAAGAGATGTCTGGGGAGGTTTGGCACATGACTGTGCTTATGTATTTGTTATTAGTTATGCCTCCTGTGGTTAAAAATGGAGCCTTAAACGGAATGGCTTCACACTTCCAGCCTTACGTGGAGCAGGATAGTCAAGGCTCCCAGATGACCTGCCAATCACTGAATCCCCACCACGCCCCTCAACAATCTATTGGCCCAAAAGGATGACCCAAAAGATGCTGATTTCCAACACGCATCAACAAAATAAAAGAAGCCTGTTTGGATTGAGCAAAATGATTGATCACCTGATACAATCGGCTGGAGAGAAGACGAACGTTTTAAAAAGACATCTAACAGAGGATGATCATTCTACGCATATGTTAAATTAATGCCTGTAAACGCATTCGAAGCTGAACTCAATAGGCTGAAGAGATAGTATTTAAAAAAAACAACAACGGTAGTCAACTCAAACTAAAGTACTAAGCTAAGGCCAAACGCTGCAAGGTTTCCGTTTGATGTGCAAATAAGAGGATATATCTCGTTTTATAGGACTCCTGCTTGTCTGTACACATGCTGTTTGAATCAAACGGCCAAGATGGGACTCTCAGAGGGTCATCGGGTCCTTCAAGAACCTGGCTCATCAAAGGAGCCCATCTGCCTGACTCCCCAACCCCGCTCTCAGGGGCTAGCCCAGCTCAGGACTCCCCTCTTATGACCCCAACTACCGAACCTGTTCACCAGAGCCAGGATCAAGCGCCTGGAGCATTGTAAAGCCCGACACTGAGAATCCCCGGCTACCGTCAAGAAGACAGAAGATGAATGGATTGTCCTCAGGTGCTGCCATCATCTTCAAAGAGCAGAATCCTTTTCAAGTGTCCCGAGATTACAACCGCAGCGGCGTCCTCGCGGCCGTGCCATCAAACGCAACCATTCCTATGAAGAAGAAAAAATATATTCCCCCAGGTCTGCCTCCTTCATACTCTCTCTTTACATCTCAGCTTTTCATCATGAGAATCCCCAAGTCTGTATGTAAAAAAAAAATTTGAAAAATCCATATTCTTCATAGACCCTGGGAAGGGAGTCAAAGAGACATTTAACTACAAAATATTTTAACGCACTGCTTTTTTTTATTATTATTCTTGTGTTTTATTTAACTTGTGTGACTTTTTCACCTCCAGGAACGCTTTCTGGAAAGTAAGCTGCCCAACCTGATTTCCGTAGTCTACTACTGGATCCATTCCATGCACATACAGTGGGGTAGATTCAAAAGGCAGACATCAGAACCACGGGGTTGCGACTGGACTTTGGACAGGAAAGGAGCTGATTGACAGTCAAAAGGGGACTGATAAATTCCTTGAATAGATAAAGAAAGACGGAGAGAGCAGAGAAGAGAAGAGACGTGTCTGGTGTTATAGCACTTACAGAGAGCATGTTAAAATGGGTTTAATTCCTCTCTTTATGTATCGCTTACTCTAGCATGTGGGCTTTGGTGTATGTTTCAGAGTCTTAGGACACTGGCTGTGACTGAAATATTGCCAGTTCAAATCCCAGGATTGGTAGGGTGATGTCACCATTAGGCCCTTGAGCAAGACTCTTAACCCCTAAATGCTCCAGTGACTGGCTGGCCCTGCTTTCCCGACTGTAGATAGTTTTGAATAAAAGTGTCTGCTAAATAAATAAAATATAAATGATGTGGGGGTGTGAAAAGTGATTCTCTAAACTATTTTAGTTATTTTAAGCACATGTGTTTCCCCTCTGGTATTGCGAGAGCAGTCTGGGGAGGATGTCATTGACCGCGATCTTCCTCGAAGTCCTGATTGGGGAGGGGGAGAGATTTAGAGCTGCCTCGAGAGAGAGAGAGAGGGGGGGAACATCCCATCGGCAGCTGAACGGGCTGGGTGAAGCCCAAGGTTTTAAACATCGGGTAAAAGACAAAGAAAGAGAAATATTTGCCATTCTCCATCTGATGAAAAGGTGGCCGGGATTAGCATTCGGACACAATGACACAGGAAGGAGGAGACAATGTTCCTATTCTCTCCCTCCCACTTTTCCGAGACGTGTTTTTCTTCTGCGTACTGTCAGACTTCCTGGGCCTGATATTCCTCCTTTGTATCTGGAAGCGGCCCCCTTTTTGTGGGGGCACAATGAGGAAAGGGTCACCCTTTCACCTGGGGAAAACACAGGAAAGGGGGAAGACGACACTTTGTTTCAGCTGTTTTTCTGTCTATGGTCACCGTTAAGGTCCATGTCCGTGTTGACCAACGAGGCTGTATATCTTTAGCATTGGTTAGCATGGGTTTGCTAGCCCTCCAGTCCTCCCTGAGTGTGTTTTCGCAGTGGTTCACTACCTACTGTTCCTCCCCGATCTTAGTCGTAAAGTATCAAGCCGGATTCTCACAGCCTCAACTCGCCATTAGGTTTAATTCCTTGAGTCCGAGATAAATAAACGAAAAAGGCTGGACCTCAGAGCTGTGCCTCAGCGTAACATTTGGCAGCTCTGCTATTGGTCTGAGGCCGGCTGGAGGTCGGGAGGCCTCAGCGGACCGTGACCGGCTGTCGGAGCGTGTTTGCTGCGTGGGGGGAAAGCATCCCCCTGTGGAATGTCAGTATGAACTGTGAGAGGAAATGTACCTCTGGACTTTCCTGCTTGGGGAAATGTACATTTTGCCTCAAACAGCTGTGTTTATGCACCCCTCCCCGTACACTTCCCCTCCTCTCTGCGCCAGCCCTGCAGGCCGAATGTTGACTGAGTTACCTCATGGCTTAGCTTAAGGTCTGGATATCTTCCTTATGTACCCCACCTCCACCCATCCCAACCTGCCACCGTTACCCCTCCCAGCCTCAAAAAAAAAAGCCAAAGCACAAAGGCACTGTGGTGGGGCCAGGAGTTGGGTGTCAAGGGGGGGGGGGGGGTCACATCAACTCATGGCAGTCACAGGAAGTGGAGCGGGACGCCTTAGTGGATTCACTTTGTGTGTGTGTCCCCCCCCGGGCAGACTTTTGAGCAACCGCAGAGGAACCAGAGGGCATGACTTTTCACATCTAAACACCCTGAAGACCTTCAGGGTGTAAGGATTCCTGCCCTCCCTAATTATCTCTTAATTTAGCACGTGTGGACATTGAAGAAACATCACCGAAACGTCGACGTTCACAGTTAACCTGCTGGTCACTTCGAGTTTCCTCTTAGCGAGCTTCCCTGACAAGAAGTACAACAGACATTCATTAGTTCTGCTGGCTTAGAAATGTTTAGACTAAGAGGAAATGTCTTCAGACGTTATGTCTGTACTCAATTTTAACATACATGACTGTAAATTTACAACATCTGCAGCTATCAGATAATTATTATAAGTTTAGCTGAAAGATTATTATTATAGTAATGCATGCGATTATTTTTGTAATGGTATTTTATTATAGGACAGTTGGTGAGTCAACTTCTGAGGAAATTTACAAGGCATATAAAAAAAGATTTCAAGAAATAATTTTATGGATGTTCAGTTCAGTGGAAAATATGAATTCAAGCTTTTAGCAACTATGTTATTAAAATGCGAACAGTATGGTAACATTAACCCTGCTACTATATGTGAGCAAGTACAAAAAGCAGATTTTATGGGCTTATTTTATGTCTCCATCCGTAAACAATCAAATACTATAAATACATTAGTTAAGTATGAGTAACCTGTGACTATATAAGATTCGGTTTTGCATTACAGGTAGTCCTTTGTTATGGACGAGATCCATAACAAGTCTGTCTTCATCAGAAATTTGTCAGAAAATAATAATACTGAACATAATAATAATAATAATAACAATAATAATGAAAAATATAGCAATAATAAAAGTAGCTACATATGGTACTGTATTGTACCTCAAGCCAATGAACCGCTGAATCTAAGAAACATTTTCATGAGCATCACAAAGTAGCGCATCCATTTGTTATTACGAACCATTGTATTTAACCTGAAGATTTAATATAATAAGCTTGATGGCAGTCCATTCGTAAGTATGAGTTGTCTATAAGTCAGACGTTCTTAACCCAGTGACTGCACTCTAAAAACGGTAAAGGTGGAGAACAAGCGCTGATGTGATTTTTATATCTGAAGAGGTTCTTAAGTTGCGGTCCAGCGCTAATGTGAAAATGCAGAAGGCAGGGGGTTCTGATACGTCCTGAAAACCAGTCCCTGAAAAGGCACCAATATTTGTTCGCATCCAGGAGCTACCAGCTTATCTGTCTCTGTAAATTCAAAACTGGAGAACCAGAAGAACAACCAAAAGAACAAGTGAAGACCAGGCAAAGTCCAGTTTAGGAGAGCCTGCTCCCAAACACGCAATGCTGCTACCTACTGAACTTTGTGTGGCCACAAGAGTTCTTGACATGTCAAATCTCACACTCATCCGAAGCCTTTATTCTGACAAAAACAGAATTGCTGATGTTTGGCTCCCGGATCACAGTACAGTAGCGCTAAATCAAGCGCATTCTTTACAGAGGGTTGCATGAGTTACTGCTGCCCCTGTCGATATCCGCTGTGCCTCTGTTCCGAACGGCAGCACAGGGAGTTGTGTAATGACTGATGGGGAGATACATTACGGAACTGGAGCGACTCTAAACGCGAGACGACCGAAACCTAAACTGGCGCCCCCGTGGACGGTTTTCCCATCATGGGGATTTTGTTTTTTGGTTGATGGACTGAGTGCTATCAGTGCCCCTTGTCATCTGGATTTATATTTGAGAATGATACACAAAACACATTTCCTGCCATTCCAATCTCGGGTTTAAAACTTCAATTACTGATCTACAAGGAGCTCTCCCTGGCAGGCCGCCATCCTTGTAAACTGCTCAGATTGTTTCCACCGAAGCTTGACACTCATCTGGCACATATGGGAGAGCAAAATTTGGATTCCCTTCAGGTCAGTGATGACATTATCTGCTCCTTGCAAGGCCACGGACTTTGTGGCTCCTGAGTTGCTCCCTTTGGGTTCCACGACGAACCTGCTCATATCCACGAGGCTGCTTCTCATTTGGCTCCGGAGGGGATTGAGCTCCTTGCAGATTCTTGTTCTGATGTCTCTATCGTGAAGCCCGGGCAACACAAGACAATTTCTGGGAGATCTCTCCCGATCAATGCAGGCATTCTGTGGCCAGCCCCTCTACCCGCTGGATCGTTCCTTCCAGTCCTTCCCCTTTCATGGTGCTACGAGTTGGTGCACAGTAATCCCACCCTGCATTATCGCAGGGGCTCCCACTTGTCTTTGATCTTGCTGCCGGAATTTAGAAAGGTATTAAGTGTCATTAATGCCGTTGTTTATCACCTGCCTGCCGGGGGCATTGGACCGTGGCGAGGAAAGCATTAGCAGGTTATGCTCATCCTGCTTAGCTGGAGACCCGGGGAGGGTCGTGGTTCGGGGTGTGGGGAAAAGGCTCATCTGAGCTCAGTGTGGAACTCTAGGATTGGAGAGGGGGATTGGAGTCGACCAAGGATCTGTCAACACCTACCAACCCAACCCATGCTGTTGATGACATGTGTTTTAAGAAACATACACTGAGTAGAAAAAAAACATAGATGAACACACATGCATCAAGTTAAATGATATAGTCCCTGCCAAAGATAATTATAGATCTGATGGGTAATTTTCCTATAAATTTTTATGACACGCTTTCATTAGCTCAGAAGCTATAGCACTGCCCGTGGTGCTTGTCTGAGGGGACACGTTGAATGCATTCAGTATTAATGGTAATATAGGAGCCTTCTGAGGTTTTGAGCAATGGTGCTAATGCGACCGGGGGTCTGAGTGAGTGCTCTATGCTATAGGCTTGTCCGTCCTATTTGTTACCTTCATTCTGCAGGGAGTCCTTTTGTAAAGAATGCAATAGAAAACTCCGTCCAAACAAAAAGGGTAGTCTCTCCCTCTCTCTCTTTCTCAACATGTCCTGATGTGATCTTGTTGACTCATACTCTTTGATGGTTCAGCGCTAAGAAAGGGATAAGCCCTCCCTGAGATCCTAAACACAGCGGCAGGACAGTGCTAAGAGGTTTGTGTGTGTGTGTGTGTGTGTGTGAGAGAGAGAGAGCTGTTAACCTGCAAAAGAACATCGCGTGACACCCTTCCTGCGAGAGCCTCGCTTCCTCCTGTTCTCATTTGAACAGCACCAGGGCCGAGCTCTCAGGTACAAAGAGTCTCCACCCTGCTGCAGGTTAAGCTGAAGTCAGAACTCTGTCTGGGCGGGAAGATAACTCCCGGTTTGCACTGTCCACTTTGCGACTCTTTCTCATTGTCTACCCCTTGACTCTTATTCATTGTCCGCCCGTTGACTTTCCCAGTCCCTTGATTATTTCTCATTGTCCTCTCCTTAACTCTTTCTCATTGTCTACCCCTTGACTCTTATTCATTGCCCACTCCTCAACTTTTTCTCGGGACCACAAATGGCTGCCTCATCCCAATTATTCTGTCTTTAGCCACTCAGACAGGCGGGGGTGGGGGGTGGTGGTGATGGGAGGGGGACAACAGTCCTGATCAACGCACTAACAGTAGGCTGCTCTAATGGGACCTAGCTTGTCAGATGCAGGTCATCTGAAGACCATTCAGTCTGACTGGGCTCATACAATGCCTCCATTTATGGGTACCAAGAAGGCAGTTGGGGGGGGGGGGGGGGGCATGGGTTCCCACGGGGGTGAGGAGATGTGTGCCAGTCTGGTCACGTCACGTGGGCTCACTGTCTCAAATCCCCCCTCCCCGCTCCTTCCAGCCTACCTTGTTTACAGGTTACCACCAACGTAACACATTTATTCCAGAAACGCTGGCTTCGGCACCAGTCAAAACAAGACATCTCTTATGTAACTTTTTTTGAGAGGTCTGATGATAGCTTTGGCATGTGACGGAGTCGTTCCAGAGAATTCCACGGGCACAGTTCTGCGAAAACCACACGCCCCCCAGCGGCATTGGTGCTGGTGGTGCAGGCGGTGGTTAAGGATGACGGTAGTGGTGGTGTGGTGGTGTGGTGGGGTGGGGGGGGGGATCCCAGGTCCCAGGTCTGCACACGGCACACGACACCCATGCGTCGGCGGCACATGGGAAGGGCTCCCTTCCTGCTGTTAGCCCTTAGCATGGGGACAGGAAGCCGGTGGGACACGCTGCAGGGGCAAGGCAGCCGAAACTCACCCCATTCACAGAAAGAGGAAGCATTCTTGCCGCTAAACAGTACAGTATTACCTTTGTTCCCCTCTCCTGGGACACTGTTATTATTGCTCTCCCCACCACTCCTAAGGGTCTGTCTCAGAGCGTAGCCTTTAGGTGGGGCGAGTGGTTCCCAAGGGCCCCCACCCAGGATAAATATGCCATTGTTCATGACAGGAAACACCTTCTGTTAACCTATCTGGCAAGGGTGGTACGCTAACATGTAAAGAAAGGAAGGCTCCCTGATCGGGGTCCCTCCTGCCACTGTGAAACGGTTCCCATTGAGGGCTCGCCACAATAGCCCTGGATTGCCTTTCAGAGTCGGGCTCCGCATAGGAAAAGGTGGAAAGAATCAAACAAAAACGAGAGGGGGGGTCTTGGGGGGAGGGGGTCGCAGGTGAGCGGAACTCTGTGTTAAATTTCCCATCCCGGTTTTGATGCTAAAACAATTGCCTGCCAATGGTTTTAAGGCAAACAGTGTCCTTCACATCCTTCGAGGACGGTGACAAGAGTAACCGATGGTTCTATTCTGAGTCTGTTCTACATCTATCTGTTCTGAACTTTTACGGGATGTTCATAAGTTGAATATGAGAACCTGAACGCCCCTCTTATCTACAGGCGACTAACTAACAAAACTAACTTCAGACGTGTTCTCTAGAGGTCCTGACTTTTTTTTGACCAAGGTCTGGAATTGTTAAATGCTTTGTGGTGAATACTCTGTATCCCTCTCAAATGCAGTTGGGAATCAGCCGTAAAGAAAACTACAGGATTCTACCTATGGATCTTTTTTTAATCAATGTAAATTCAGAAGCTGTATCAGTAAACGCACCAAGCAGATGTCTCCGCTGTAGCGTTTGGTGTTCCACATTGTGTGGGACTAAAATAGCCCCGATTGCCTGCTTAGCCCGACCTGACTCAGGCCCTCAGCCTAGGGGCCAAGCTGGTTTAACGGCAAGATGGTCAGCCGACATGCCAGACCCAGTCAAATGCCAGTAGGCTCGTGTTTTACAGACGGCACAGAACAGCAAAAAAAAAACGTGCCTCTTTGCCGCAGAAAGGGAGAGTGGGTAGCATTACGCAGAGGACTAATAAAGCTTGATGGTCCATGTCAAAGTAAGAGCGGGTTTCCAAATCCCAATGATACGTGTCGTATTTCCCAGAGTCAAACAACCGTGGGGTCTGTAAGGAAGAGGGAAAGCCAATGAGAGCGCTGCAGTAATGTTGAATGGCGCTCCTCAGTCACCTCTGGGAACATTATGTAAATAACACGTTTGGTGCATGTCAGTCTTACAAAACTGTTTCAGGTGAGTCTCTGGCAGGCTCAGGTGAGGTCAGGGCAGCGACCAGGCGAAGTCAGCTTGGCTAATTTTAGAATGAGAGTGTCAGAGTTCACCAGTGTTTATGTCAGGATTCATCAGTGTAAATACAGGCTTTTTATTTTTAATTACAATTTCTCTATAATTTTTATTTAGGGAACTAATTCGCCTGTTAAATTCGAGAGCGTATTCCTAAAGAAAAAAAAGTTTTCCGAAGAGAACTGATTTATGTACTCCGGTTTATTGCTTTTGTAAAAATAAATAAAACCTAACCAGCGATACAATCATTTGTATTTGGATAGAGGACACTGTGGAGCTCGGAAAATATTATTTTGTTAAGAATGTTTCGGATCCACTACAGGTTTTTTTCCGACTTCTGCCAATCAGTACGTCAAACATAATCAATGTTTTAAATGCCATTTGTGTGTTTGATACTCATGTTAAAACAGGGCCTCCATACGACTCTCATCCTGACACTGAAGAAGATCTGAATGAAAGTTCTATATTGTCGTTCAACACACAGAGAAAATCATCTATAGTCACACCGAAAAATAAAGAGAGATAATAATGTATAATAACAGTCTTACTAAATAATGATTCTGGTGCAGACACATACTGCAGCTATACACGGGGATCACACAGCGATGTTTAAGTGTGTTTTCCCTTTAACTGAGTTTTACCGCAATACGGACTTGATTTAAACAGATAGAGGTGGATCGGCTTAAAAGCCGGGCGCCGCATATCGATGGAACATGATTATGCAGGTAAAAAAAAAACACGTCGTCTTTGATTTCACGCCATGAAGCAGCACCCAGCACTCGGCTTGGGCATGGGCCCAGGCCAGCGGCTTTGGGACCAGCTGAGAGTCTCAGCGCCAGGCTGGGTTTAAGCCAGCCTGCACAGCGGCTGTGCTGCTCGCTGGTAATTACAGGTATCCCTCTCCCGCTCGGTTTCCGTCCGACAACAGATTGCTGGCCACGATCCAGGGCCCAGATGAACGACAGCGAAGCCTGAAACGGAAAGCTGTGTCTGAGGTGTGACGTGGACTTCAAGGGCGGACTAAGTGCTCACATGAGCCTCCTGGATCCTTTCCGAACGACTGCCGGTCCACTTGTCACGCTGGCGTAGGGAAATCCACTGTTCTATAGATGGCCGAAGGCAACTTGGACCCGTGGAAGTTCCTAGTGTCAGGTCTGTAGCCTCGGGAATGTGGTTTCGTTTTGCCCGCTGGGTGGAGCGGGTCTGTTAGCTGGAAAACTCACACCGGAAGGAAAATATGGAGCCAGCAGACCGATGGCTAAGACGATAGGGAGGTCAGAGGCCAGCAGCTGTGAGTGACTCAGAGACACACAGCGGCCACACCCGTTCCGAGCAAGCCGATGGGCAACTATCAGACAGACACGCAGGGGGCCATACGGAAGCAATAAGGACGACAAGGCACCAGTGTGTGTGGGGGGGGGGGCAAAATAGGCTTAGGGGTCATTCAGGAAATACAGGGCGATCTGGTGAAATAGACACACATGCTGCGGTGTGGCGGGAGAGGCGGAGTAGGTTATAGGTTTAAATCACAGCTTTGGCTTAAATTCCCTCAATAAAATAACCTGCAGCAAAAAAATTCAAAGGAAGAAGTACAGAGCTTAGGATCGAATGTCTATGAAATAATATAATGGCTTTGTGTGTCGTTACACCCGGCGAAAGCCCGGCACCGGAGAAATCCCGCGGGAGAAGAGGCGAGTCAGGGAAATTGGGCCCAATGCAGTCGTTTTACGTCACTGAGAGTCTGCAGAGGTACCAGGGGTACGAAATGGACCCGGGATCAGTCGCCAACAACGTTTATTTGTTCTGCTTTGTACGGTAGCCCAAGAGCGGCGGCAGCAGCACCGGTTTGATGTGGGGGGGGGGGGCTGAAGGGGACAAGCGGAGTGAGACCGTCAGCGGCACGGCAAGCTTGCCTCTTAGAGCGCCGTCACTTTGGAGCTGGGTCTTACTTGGGGGCAAGCTTGCCCCCCCTAAGAATTGGTGGGTGGTCTGCATGCCAGCCCTGGGGCCTCATTTTCCTACGCCTAATTCGCCTGTCGCAGTCCCACCCCCCCCCACCCCCCCCCCAGTTTGGCGTCTTGGTATTTGCTGCTGCTCTGATGCGTCATGTAATGATTGCAAGTTTGTAGTTTCCAGACAGCAGGACAGAGAGGAATTTATGGGAGGTCTGGGCTGGGAACCGTTAACAAACGTGTGAAGGTGGAACCTTGTGAAGTGGAGGGTGTCAGTCCTCAGGGACATAATTGACGTGATGCAGCATGATTGGCTCATACTTGCCAGCAGGTGCGACTGTACCTCGATCTGTGAAAACAAGCTGTTTACTGCTTAATGATACAAGAATGGCAGCTGTGCACTAGAATGCTGCTCTAGTACAATTTATAAAGATGAATGGGCGATCTCTATAAATAACGCATATTTTTATTGGTAAATTATACATTTGCTTGCAGGAGTTCAGCTGAATAGTCGATTGAAATGATTCCAAGATGGCTGCTGACCCTCTTTGAGTTTTAGTGCTTGAATTGACAGTGGGAAGCTATGGCTACCATTACTGCCAATTTGCAAACTGCAAGAACAGACCAGGCAGAAGAGCAGACGGGGGGTGGGGGGTTCACACAGTCTCCTCTAGCCAGTGAGTACCAGAATTGGCCGTGAGGCTTAGCTAAGAGCCAGCCATTCGTCCTCCGACTTGGATACAAGCATTACTGCTCAAAATATTCGCTATCAGCTGCCGAAATGGAGGATCTGTGATTGATCTAAGACCAAGACCTTTTACAGAGGGTCTGGACCCCATGAGGGGCCTCAGGTCTTCAGGAAAGTCGGTTGAAATGCCATGAAGATGCAATTATCTCTACCCAGCGTAATCCCGAAGTACAAAGGGAGAAAATGCAGGGGGCCCTATTATATGGTTAGGCAAATCTTAAAATTTACCACACAATGCAATAATTACAGAAAAAGACCCCAAATGTCCAAGGCACATCTTAGATTCCATTCTTCAAACCACAAGCTCCAGACGGAACCAAGCCTGACATGGGCTGAAGACAGGAAGTCACCAGCAAGAAACTGGGCTGCAGGTTGAGTAGCGCTGATCCGTAGTCGAGTGAAGATCTGAGGGCATCAAAGCGACATGTACAGAGAGAGGAGCATCTCATTCCTGCTTCTCGCTGACCTTTTCGCTTTGATGGAGATGTTGATTAAATGAAGGAAAAGGACATTATGTTTTTGCTCATATCCTTAAAACCATACACACCACTCTGTTAAGTCCTGTTGTTCCTTTAAGAGGACAGTCGGGCTTTAACATGACATTACATTGTGGGGGTGTGATCCTGCCGATTTCCACTCCCAGTCAAATCAAAATTTTAATCTATATTAAAATATTTCCCAGAATGTCAGGAGGATATTGCTGATCGTGAGTTGTGAGGGTTCCTAGGTTTTGTTTTTCCGGCTGCACTTCAGTCATTATTCTACTGGATAAACCTCTGAATGGGCTCAACTGATCCAGGATGAAAAAAAAAAAACATTTCAACCAAAAGCCATTGTTCAGTTTTAGCAATATCTTTGCGGTTTTGTGGTTACATAGTAGTAAAAGTCTCGAGATAACGTTAAATACCATTTTTTTTTCAAGATCATTTATATGGAATGTAGAATAATCTGAGAGACTGTGATAAGCAGAGTATGGTGTAGGTATTTGTAATTCCCTTAGCTCTTGTGGGTCGTAGCCTCTGATGGCTGCCATTCCAATCAACCTCTCATTTGACCTTTTATTTCGATGACTCACACAGCACAAGCTATGCTAACCACTTTTGTCGGTCAAGAAGTCATTGCGATGTTTTAGTTCAACTGATAAGCATAAATCTACATTCTAAACCCTTGAGTATCGTGGTCAGTGTTCACTGCACAAATTAAATGATTATTATTTTGTGTCTTCTGCCCTGAGGGGTTCAGGCCTATAGGTGACTGATTAAGCTTTACTAGGGAATGAACCACACCTGGATCAGTTTTTCAGTAACGCTCTGCGATAAATGATTAACGAGAGCTCAGCTAATGTCGATGTTGAAATACAGAAATCATGCCGGCGATTGTTCAAGTGAAGCAAAAACATTAACTAATGAAGAGCTCAGCTGTAATGCAAAGCAAGACACTCTCCAGGCAACTTTATGGTCTCGTATGAACACAAAAGCCCTCCTTTGGGACCTGGGGGTATATTGTGGAATTGAGTGGCAGGGATGGGGCGGGGGGGCGGGGAGTGTAAGTGGCACTTAAGTTAAGAAGAAAGTCTGGAGATGGAACTGGAGGATGTACCAGAGCAAGGGGGATATTTCTGAAGGATGAGAAGTTACAGGCACAAGGACTCCTGAACTCCCCCCCGACCCCCAGAATTAAACACCCCTTAATAATACAGACTCGACAATCATCCTTTATGACAGTAAAAGCCATATCACGCTGAATCACATTGTATATACTGAAATGTGTTATAAAACTGCTTAAATCATCACTTCATTAACCCTACGTATACCGCAAAACAGCCTATGACATCTGTGCTTTTCATTGTCAGAAAACGGGGGAAATTCTCAGGTAAACATGCAGTGCTGGAAGTATGTCAAACGTAAACACGTATTCGGGGCCTTGACAGGGCCCTCAGAATGTGTGTTATACATTTTCAGGTCCCGGTGTTTCCAAATCTCAGCGCCGAGCGGTCTCTGCGTTCAATCAACCTTCTTCGCCCTGGAGCCGGTGTGCTGCCCCACCCCCCCCCGAGAGCCCACACACAAACACATTGGTGGGTGTGTTACTTGGCCCTGCCGTTTTTGTATAGGTGTCCTTAAAGACTGCCTGTAAACAAACAGAGACAGAATAAACACGTTTGTTTTCCGTAACTCGGAGTGAAAGTCTGGCCGATGGATTTTAATGCGTGCGTATAAACATACGGGAACCTCCCCGCTTGTGGAACCGAGACTCTGGACCTTTGTTTGGGGGGGGGGAGGGTTTGGGTGATTACAGAACCCAAAGTAGGCTGCCAAAATGGAGTCAACGAACTGCCAAGCTGACAAATCCATGCACATCAGCCGGTTAACTTTCCCATCAGCTGAAAGAGGCAAGGTCTCCTGTCAAAAACATTCACACATCAACGGTAGGTGTTTATTATCCCGTAAAACTGTTTGGACGGTAATTCTGTACACGCAGAGTGAAAGGAAGCATAATAAATGCTGAAAGACTAATTACTAATAATCAAAACATCATCTGTCCGCCTTGTAAGCACAATCAGAGGCTAGAAGGAGGATCCTGATGTTTTCCTGGAAAGAGCTTTTTAATGGAAAAATATTGTTTGTCCGCGCTCATACCACGAGGTGAGAATTCCTGACTGCCCCTTTCCCTCTGTATAGTCTGTGATCAAAGGAAGCTCCTCAAAGCTTTAGAGGCATTTCATTTCATGTTTTGCCCTCCGGTGCAGAGAACTGCAGTAAATTTCCGACTCTGGTAGAAAATAGCTAAAACAAAACATGTAAAAAAGACAGAAAATCTGGCTCAGGATCATCCTCCAAATTCCCCCAAAGTTTTGCCAGTTAGGAGTTACAAGCTGTCAGTTCACCCAGATGAACAATCAGGCTGCTTCCTTATGTCAGGGGTGGCAAAGAGGAGGAAGTTTGATACCACGCATTGTAGTTAAAAAACTTTTAATGTTTTCTTTTTCCTTTTCCTGTGACACATCAGTCAACCACACACCTGTCTCAGGATGCCCAAGGGAGGTAGGAGGCTACAAATCATCTGCAGGACCCCCAGTTCCGAAAGCCACTGGGGGCCCATCCATTTTGGGAGAGGGGGTATCTGTGATGACTTGCACTCATCCTGTTTGCCTATCGTTTTGGGCAAGGGGCTGACCTGTGCCGGGGGGGGCACCTCATCCTGAATATCTCCAACGTGACTGCTAATTACTGTGCTCATTTCGCCGTGTGGAAGGAAGCTGCCCACCTGCTAAGATGTGTTTTGTCAAAGCGCGGCTAATGTCTATGTTGAAATACAGAAATCATGCAGGCAATTGCTCAGTTGAAGCAAAAATATTAACTAATGAAGAGCTCAGCTGTAATGCAAAGCAACACACTCTCCAGGCAACATTACGGTCTTGTATGATCACAAAAGTCCCCCTTTGGGACCTGGGGGTGTAGAATTCCTTGCAATCGCTTGATATTTACTAATTCAAGTAGGCAATCATGATTGATACAGATGCAGGAGAGAGAGAGAGGGCTGTTGTTATAATGTGACTTATGACATACTGATTTACGTTTGGAGGGGATGGTGTGGCTCAATGGGTTCGGACGCTGAAAATCGGGTCCCTGGGTCAAATCCCAGGGTCAGCAGAGTGATTTCACCGTTTGGCCCTTGAGCAAGGCCCTTAATCCCCAATTGCTCCAGGAACTGCCCTACCCTGCTTTCTCCATTATATTTTGCTTTGGTTAAAAGTGTCTGCTAAATAAAATGTAAATGAAAACAGGTCCTGGGGTGCTGAACAAATGGCTGACCCTGCACTCAAACCCCCAGCTTCATTCTGTGTGCGGGTCTTAATAAAGCAGAGCATGATGGGATATGTGAAAATGAACACATTCCGTTGTACCTGTTTTTATACAGACAGAAGCATCATTAAAATGTGATGTGTTTTTAGCAGCTTGGGGGGGGGGGCTATGGCAGCACTGCGAGGACACAGAGGCAAACGGGTGCCACATGGTTTGGAGACCCATCCCTGCTCTGTGTAATGAAATCGTTAGCAGCTGCCCATCCGTATGGTTTTATGGTTTTTCTACATGACCGCAAAGTCTGTGAATCCAGGCACAGCTGGCTGATGGATGATTTTTTTTTTTTTAAGAAGCATTTCATAAAAGGTAGATGATATTAACGGAAGTGCAGCTGTTCACGGAGAGAGCGTGTGGATTACCCTCCATAGCAGGGTTTCCCAATCCGGTCCTGGGGGACCCACAGCCGGTCCTCCGAGATCTCTCCCAGCTCCAAAAATGTGGACTGTTTGTATGTCCCCGAGGACTGAACTGGGTAACACTGCTCTATAGTGACCGAGCGCATGAAGCACACCCTCTAAACCACGTCCTGTAGGTCCCGTTCATAGCTGCAGGAATTCCTATCATATCATTCATCATCAGGACTAATTTTTTTTGGGGTGGTGTGCAGCTAGGTGGGTTGTGATGCTGTGTCTGTGATCAGAAGGTCGCTGGTTCAAATCCTGTGGTCGACAGGGATGTTTCACCATTGTGCCCTTGAGCAAGGCCCTTAACCCACGAATTAATCCAGAGAATGTCTGACCCTGGTTTCTATTAAACAAATCGCTGTCACTTTGGATAAAGGAATCTGCTGAGTGAAATGAGATATTTGCTGCATATGTGGAGAAAAAACAGGCAGAAGATTTATGGGAAAAATAAACCAGGAGTATACCTCGGTTTCCTGGCGAAGAAACACACAGAGGTCAGCTAGGAGCAAATGCATTCTTTGGCCCAATCTGGGCGAGTGGCAAGCCACGCTGCTGGATGATACCACTCTTGGGCAGCATAGCTTGCTTTGCATTGCAGCAATTGGCAGAGTCCAAACGGTCTGTAGTCTAATCTTCAAATTAAACTTTCTGTAACTGCTTGTCCTGTTTAGGGTCATGAGCGTCTGGAGCCTATGGGCACAAGGCATGGAACAACCCAAACCAATCCACGTCACAGCACACACACCGAAGGGCAATTTGGTAACTCCGATTAAGCATTTTTTCAGACTGTGGGGAGAAACCCAGAGGAAACCCCACCATGACACGGGGAGAGCATGCAGAGACTCAAACCCGGGTCCCAGAGGTGTGAGGCAACAATGCTAATCACTGCACCACTCCCTGTCACAACACCCATCAGCGGTAATCACTGTATACAGTTCATTGCATTTATTGTGCTTATTTGTTCCTAATTTGCACATTATTCATTATTAATACACCACATATTTTTATATACTCCTTATTTGCACTTTTCCATCCCCGCTGGTGTTTTGCATGCACCTGTACTCTACCAAGTATCAAGAGATGTGACAAAGGCATTGATTCGAAGAGATCAACAAGTTTAAATGATAATCATTAATGGACCTAGCAGGCATGTATGTTCTCTCCCCTAATGCAGTGATCATGTAAGTCTCAGAACACGCTAATTTGTTTAAGGCTCACATCAGCCAAGATATTACGGCATCAAGATCCAGCAGCCAATATAAAAGTAGCTGCATATCCAAATAAGTTTTTTTTCTTATGTTTATCAAGATAAAAAAAAAAAAAACTATGTGAATCAATGAGTACTGGAAATAAACTAAATTCTTCTTGGTCCAGATGTTACCTATTATACACGTTGCTATACTGAACATGCACTAAAGTCAAACTACTGCTCAAATCTGACTATAGCCACGGCACAGCAGGCAAGAGGAGTTCTTGGAAAAATGACGGCAGGAACCTTCTGTAACATTCCAGCTGTTGCTGAACGAACGTGAGTGAATCACACTCGTTCTAGGGAGTCACAGGGAGCAGGGAGTCCTGCTACCTGCCGGTCAGGCTCCTGTCACGTGGCCCCCGAGGGATTTATGCTGCCAAAGGCAGGTAAGCTGCCCCTGGGGCAGACACTGAGCTGCCAGTCTGCCCCAGGATAAGAACTAGGCTGCATTTTCGGGGCTCTGATTCCCTGTATCAACAAAACTCACCCGATCGCAGGATGAAGGCCATAACATTCCCGGGAATCACGTTATGTTAGACGTTAACTAGGAATGCCACCGGATGGACAGAGGACAGACACAGAGCGGTTCGGGCAGTCTGGCCAGCCTGATGAGGGAGAGTGCGGTGGGTCCTTCAGTTTATTTATCCTACAGTAACTGAAACTATTTTAAATCTGGCTTCACAGAGGCCTAATTGGTGCCGTTTTACTGTTAGGTAACTGGAGGAAATGAGCGATTACGGCTATATTTGTTTGCCGCTGAGGTTTTGCATAAGAGAGCGTGTGTGTCATCGTGTGTTTGCGTATGTGTTTGTGTAGAGAGGGAGAGGATCTAACAGCACGGTTTATGCCGTTACAAAAGGATGATTAATCATATTGCGCTTTGCTCAGCAATTTGGTATATTAATAATATGCCGTATAAATTTTAAAATGATGGAAAAAAAAGAAATATAAAACAAATAAATAGCTATCAGTTTGATCCATAAATGTCGGCATAAATGCATTTTCTTGCATAATTTTATCGATTGGACGCATGCACGTCGAATTAGCTGCCTGACCGCAGACTGTTTATCGGTGGAATTCACCCCAGGGCTGCGGCTCCGTATCTGTGGCGGTGCAGCATCTGTTTCGAGGTCTATGTTAGCAGCACCGATCCTGGCTGCCTCAGGCTACTCACTATTATTAGTGCTTGTTGGCCCTGGCGCCCATCCAGGAGTAAACATGTCTGTGCGTGGGTCCATTTGCGTAGCGCGAGGCGCAAGCGGGGCCTGCTTCTGGAGCCCACGGCCTCCACGTCGCACCTACCCAACGTGCCGAATTCCTGAATCGCCTCCGGAATGTGGAGCCTCCAGGTCAATTCCACGGGAAAAAAAAGGAAAGGCAGGAAAGAGCCTTCTCTGATCTCGACTTCCTTCAAGATGCATAAGAGCAGCGCTAAGGGGGAATAAAAGCAGCAGGCCACCGGGTCCGGCCAAGGCCTGCAGCGTAATGCGAATCGCAAACTCCAGGCCACGAGCGCTAGTCATCCATTCGCATTTATTTGATTCCATCTATCTTCGGAGACCAGTTACCCGCTAAGCCATGCAGAAAGAGCATGAACCATGGCTGCAGTTAATCACGGAGCCAGTAAGGGTTTCCAGTGGACCTAATTCAACATGCTCACCTGCGCGTGTTTTTTCTGCAGGATCTCGGGCCCGCGCGACGGCCCCCCATGTCTGTAAGCTGTCGAGTCGATTTTTGAAAAATTTAAATGCACTGAGCCAGAAACCCCCACCAACCTGCGGGGTTTTTCAGTGGCCAGGAAGTAATTTCCTGCCAGATAGACACACGTGTTTCATATATTTGCGAACATCTAGCAGAGGTTCCTCGCCAGATTCTGGCTTTTGTAACGGACGGCCGACTGGGTAACCAGAAGTCGATGATAAATCGTGTCAGAGCCGTCGGCCGCCACACGTATCTCCACCGGCTTTCGGTCAGGTGGCCCCCACCGTCTGCTCCTTTGTGCCACCATAAATCTCCGTAGCTGAGTTCGTCCTAGACGTTCCCCCGCTACTCAAAAGCTTCCACGATGCCTCCCGGCAGCAATGTACCTCAGCTCCTTTGTCAGATCCAGCGTCAAGCTGACGGCATAACGGAGAAATGCTTTTCATCTTTTCGTTTGGTTGCATTCATCTCTGATCCCTCCATTTAGATCATCGGATCTCCATGACTGAACATCTGCCTTGTTTGTTTAGTAGTTTTTTGGTAGCAGAATGAGTATAGCAAGAGTATAGTAGCTATCCAGAGACCACAAAAACCCTTAAAGAAGCCTAATGATTAACTTCATTTTCCGTTAGGGCAGAGTTTCTATCATTTTTCAGGAATGCTAGAGTTATAAAGAACAAGAAAATGCACTGAAAGGGTGGCCGAATTTTTGTTGGTAAATTATTTAATCTGTAAAACGGTAACAGGTCTCCCAAAAGGGAACTGGAGGGGCTGTGAGGGACACCATTAACGGGTCCCCAGCCCCGTACGGAGGAAATGGGGGCGGAGCCGTGACAGGCAGCCCGTGGCGACGGTCCACAGCCCCGCTCCGCATCTGTGCTCGTTTTGAAAATGGCTGGGGACCTTTCAGAAGGGCTGCTCCAAAGATTGGGGAAGGTTCCTGTAGCAGTGTTTCTCAACCCGGTCCTCAGGGACCAACTAGACAGTCCACGTTTTTGCTCTCTCCCAGTTTCCAGCACACCTGAAGTAAACAATCAAGAACAGCCAATACCTGGTTCCGCTGTGCCGGGGCCAGGGAGGGGGCAAAAAAGTAGACTTTCTGGGGGTCCCAGAGGACTGGGTTGAAAAACAGGCAAATCAGTGAAATTATTTTCCATTTATACAAGCATGAGACCATGTAGCTTGACATGTGCTTTTTAAATTTCCCACCTTGTGCTCCTTTTCGTAATATAGAGATGACAGTGAAATTTGGGGTCTGAGTGCAGGGTCAGCCATCTGCCCAGCACCCCTGGGGCATTTTTCAAGGGGTTAAGGACCTTGCTGAAGGGCTAAATGGAGATGCAGCTACCTTCCAATCACAGGCGCAGAGGCTGGACCCACTGATCCACAGACTACCGTCTACAAACGGGACCTGTTACCATCATATAGCACGTGTTTGTTTGGGACCCCCTAGTCCACGACTGATGTAGGTAACAAAAGGAGGTCCTAGTGACGACTGGCACTCAGAAGCACTATGTCCTCACCCCCAGAGGGAGGCGCCATTCTGTCTCTGGGAACCAGAAGCCAGTCCTTTCATATCCAGGTAATTTCTGGAAGGATTCACCACATTTGCGTTCCGAATCGACCTAACAAATAAAAGTTGCAACTTTGGATGCCTGCAGTGGAGGCGATCAGAGATGGACGTGTGGGGGGGGGGGGGCGGTGGGAGGTAGAGCCCCCTCTGACCTCCCGGTCCCGTGTTTAATCTGACCACCCCGGCGACGTCTGAGAACGGAACGTCCACAGAGAGTTTTAGCTTTCAGGTGTGTTTTCTTGTACCATGATGTAATCGGCGCCCTAATCCCGTGGCTCAAAGTGTGCTCCTCTTTCACTGCGGCTCTGTCATCTGCCAAGAATGCGCAATGAATGCGTGTCGCTCCCACCGCGAGCTCTACATTAAGGCGATCGCACCGCCCTGAGTTACGCATTCCTGTCAGGGAAGTGTCACCAGTGTCCTCTTCCTTATTTTCATACTAAGCATGTATAAAATTTAAGTACTACTGGACCACAGGGTCAAAATACTTATTATTATAAGTATAATATAATAATAATAATAATAATTATTATTATTATTATTATTATTATAGGAACATACCTAGACATTAGGGAATCTTCTTGCATTGAAACTCAACCAATACTAAACAAACAAACCAAAAAAGATATTCGGTCACAGCCTGTGCAAACCGGCCTCGCTTTCTGCTGGGCAGGATTTCAGCCTTTTTGTTCATAACGCCGAGCTTTTGCGTTGAGGAGAGGTTTTCCAAACAAGTTCTAGTTCTAGAGAAGGAAATGGACGAATGCAGAGAACGTCTACTTGAAAATATATAAATATATACTGTATATATAAAGCATTCCTGAAAACACATATATAAGGACTGGCAATGATTTCTAGTCCCTTTTCAAAGCACTAAACTTTCCTGAAAAACTGCCAGAGTGGCGCAGATTTATATTGATAATACATGCAGATTTATAATGCATGCAAGTTTATTATGCATGCAGATTTATAATGTGAATTTTTTATTGGACAGGTGCCTAAATGTTTTTGTCCGCAGACCTCGAATGACAGGTGCACAAGCTAAGCAGTTGTGGCTTTTTTGTGCCGATGACAGTGATTGCGTCGGTTTTTTGGGAATGACACCCGCAGCACTGCCCTGATGTGACTTGCTGTCACACTGCGCTGCAGATCATGAGTGATACTGCAATCTTGTTCCTCTTTTGACTTCATTCCTCTGCACTTTACCCTGGACCGCAAACTGCAGGTAAAGCGAGCAGATTTGGATTCGCAGAGTCACTGCGGCCCTGTCACCTCTCCTTAGCTACAAAACGCTGGCTCTTTGACCTGATACCTGATCGTGAGCCTGCTCGCTTAGAACCCGAGTCTATACTATCTAAACACACCATTCTGTCCTTCTGTTAAGCCCTTGCAGATACAGATGTTATTCAGAATCAATGTAACAAACAGAATGGCTGAAGCAGCCAACAACATATTTTTTTCCATTTTTAATGTGATAAAAGATGATCATGTAAAAAATTAAGTTTTAATAAACTTTCTGAATCAAAAACATAATAAATTTTGTACATAATGTAATAAGTTTTTACATTGTTGACTTGTTATTACTTTATTGGCTGATGTAGCAGCCAATAGTGTAAAAACTATGATTAATGTATTAAAGAATTATTACGTTATATGTTGTTATTATCACATTATCGGCTGCTACACTGGCATACGAGCAAGCCTGCCACGTGACGAGAAATGCTAATCATGCTCGCCGCATAGACAGCGCTCCACAAAAGCTAACCACCGACTGCTAACAACAGGAGGAATCATACCTACACCAGCTGTACTGACTGCAATGCTAGCTCTCCGCAATAGCTAATCACGAACAGCAAGAGGATTTGTATCTACACCTATCACACTCTCTACACCGCTAACACTCTGCAAACGCTAACTGCTAATGATGGGGGGGAATTAAACCTACACCAATCACGCCTGCTACATATACAGCTAGCACTCCAGAAATGCTATCCAGTAACAGTTGGAAGAGTTTTGCCTGCTCACTGTCATTTTTTATATATTAATTTTTTGTAGCTGTTCTGCGGTACCACCCCAAGGTGTCCCTAGAGGTGGGGGGAGGACTGAATAAACCACACAGTCAGTTTGCACATTTTTGGGGCCCTTGTGGCAGGTGATTTCCCAACAGGTCGCAGGTACTAGGCCTGTTTGCACATATAACGGCGCATATAGATTCAATCTCTTTATTTATTTGTTCGTTTGATTGTTTCCTTAATGTACTATTACAGGATGTTCTGTGCTGTCTCTGCACTTTGTTTTGCACTCTATCTGTTTGTCTGCACTGTAGGTTCCTTGCTGCTGTACACCTCAGAACTGCCCCCTAAGATCAATAAAGTGCATCTTATATTATCTTACCTAAAAAAACTCCTTGAAATCATGTGTCTTTTGTTTTTTTAAATACGCTCATGACCAATCTGCACGGTCGAGCCCCGCCCGCACCCCCCTGCTTCGCCCCCGCAGCCGTGACTCGCGCGCGGCTGTGCGGCGTCCCGTTCAGCCGCGATCCGCAGTTACCGTTTAATCAAAGACAAAGCAGCCGTACACTTCCTCTGGGTAAAGGCGGTCCCCCGACCCCTCCCCCCCCCCACCCCCCCCAGTGCCCCACATGAGATCTGGGGGCACTT
>JABJVO010000039.1:13222608-13255138 GCA_026770805.1 Boulengeromyrus knoepffleri | reverse complement strand
GGAAAACAAGTTTCCGAAAATACATAAATACGTAGTAAATTAAGAAAAATCTGAACTTAATTTCATGTTAATATTAAAAGTAATTTACGTTAAAACGTTAACTTGGAGGTGGGCGGAGACTCGATTTTCTTGACTCACTATTATACAATTATAGGCTATTGAGAACGAATCTGAATAAAGGTTGTAAAATGTACATTTTATGGTAAAATAGACAATCAGCTCTTTTGACACGTAACTCTGGTTTGGTTTCTTAGCTTGCTTAAGATTAAAACACAGGCCTTAAACGTTGATTTTTTTCAACAACCGATGACTTTATATGATATGGTATATTCGTGCAAAATAAAATGACGACGTCCAGCATCAAGACTGACTTCATGCTGGTTATGCTGTCCATGGATCTGACATGTCAGTTTGTCATTTATTTAGTCCTATATGGATCTAAGTAGGCATCAGTTTGTCTTATAAAGCCAATTTCAAATAAATAAGTTAATGCAAAATACAAATTTAAAATAAGCATTTAGAAGCATTTCCCATTTTACAGGCATTACTTGTTCAGTAATTTATCACGTTGCCATTAATTTGCATTTACATTACTTTAACATTACTTGTACCAATGCTTTTACCATCATAAAACCTTATTTTATGTGCATTTGATTTTGTATTTGAGCTATTTTATTGTAATACAATTCATTGTGTAATTCTGTCTTTTGTTAAATGAAATGAGGCAGTAACAGCTCCTTATGTAAAATGCATGCAGCCGCCCTTCATATTTTCTTTGCACTGGCAGGAAATTTTATTAATACAAAACAGAAAGCGGGTGGGTCACACTAAACAGACACTGTGTGGAGCAGGCTTCCGACATTGTTAGGCCAGAGTGCGTCTCATTCATTAAAATTAACATTCCAGCACGAGTCCTGGTCTCTGAGGGCCGATTGTTGCCAACCGACCCAAAAAAGTGACACATCGGATCCTTCTGGAAGCAAACTGATCTCTTGCGTCTGGATTAGACTGCTCCCTTTCTGTCGGTTATGCGGGCATCTAAAACGTTCTTAGAACCGGAAGCTTCGGATCAGTGCTGGCAAATGGGTTCCCTGGAACTTCCTCTGACACTGTGGGCCCAGAAAAAAATAAGATAAGAACATCACTGATTCACATGAGGGGAAATAAAATGTCTTTGTCCAGTAGCATAGAAAGAAATAAAACAGAAATAAACACGACAGAGGATAACGTGCGTAAATATACAGTTAAAAAGTGTTATGAGATGTGAAGCGTCAAACTCAAAGTAAGGGATTATCAAGGAAAAGTCTGAAATAAGATTACCTACACCGGGAAAACAAAGATCAGTAAGAAAATATACACAAAGGTAATCGAGAATAAATAAGTGAACTGTGCAAAATAATGTACCGCTATGGTGAATATAGTGCTAAATGGCTGTTGTGCAAATGACACGTGTCCATTCAGGATACAGGTGCCATTAGAACAGGCAGTGATGCACAGTCACATGGCAGGGGGTAGGAAGGAGCATCTGTACTGCTCAGTTTTGCATTTGGGGAACAGAGTTGGGTAATTCAGGTCCAGGGAGTTAAAGTCCAGACAGGGATTTTGTTTCAACCAACCAGTACTCTGTGACTGTGACTCCTTATGCTCAAGTGGTTGGTTGAAACAAAATTTTGGTCTGGATTTGTACTCTCTGGACCTGAAGTACCCAACTCTGTGATATCTGTGTTGAGGGGGTGGTCTTTATTGTCCATCATGGATAGCAGTTTGGACCTCAACCTTCTCTCCACCGTCGCCTTGGCTGCTTTTAATGCTTTGCCTCCAGAGACCGTTGAGCTGGATTTGAAGGAGCGTGTCTGGCTTCTCGTTGGGCCTGGGGACACTACAGGTCATAGTGAGTAATGTAGGTGTAGACGGAACAGTTTAGGCCTGAAACAGGGACAAAAAAGTGTTTTTTTTTTTCTCAGGGGGGATTTGGGATGGGCCACACTCAGCAACAAAGGTCAGCCTGAGTGCGTGAGCCACACTGCATCACCGGGGCACCTGCTCTACAGCGACTGGCTCCCGGGGGAACTGGCTTCCCAGGCTCGGCGTGGCGACGCAGCTTGGATGAAAAGGCTCCCCTTGAAAAGGCGAGATCAAAGTGGTGACCGCGCCCCACCCCAGCGCACCGCACCCCCACCCAATCCGAGCCGCGGACTCCGTCCAGCAGGCAGCGATCTTTAAGACACAAAGGGTGACGTGAATGCCTGAGTCTCAGCTGACTCACTGTCTCAGACCAGCAGACAGACGGAGGACAAAGGCGATGGCTCACAGACGCGGAACAATGGCCGGGGGGGTCTTTCAAGGTTTGGCCGTCTTTTCCAAGTGCCTGCATAAGACATATTGGAGATTTTATTTGGGCAAGACCACCCAAAACCAGACAAAGGCTCGCTGTCCTCCCAGTCATTGTGGGCCTCAGCCTTTCTGAGTTTTCCAGACCGCCACGTGGAAAGGGTGACTTCATGGGGGACAAGAAAAGAACTTTCCAGCACAATACAGCCCCATGTCTTCTGCCGGGTGGTGCTGTTGCCCCCCCCAAACCACCAACACCCTGAATGTGATGTGTCTTGTAGTATGAAATATGGTTCACACTAGCTAACACGTTTAGGATTGGCTCGTCCTCAGGGTGGGGGGGCTGATTGAGAAAGTGTGCTCCTTTTCAAGTTTATTTCATGGTGGCCTGGGGCCCCCCAATTATGTAGATAAAAGTAGGAAAATGGCACCTCTGGAAATGAAGGAGAGGGAATGCCGACTACCTGTTCCTGTTCCACAGATGATTTTGGGCTCGGCCCCAGTTTTCCTCAAACATAAATTCTTTTTTTCGTTATCTACTAAATTCCGAATTTACTGAACACTTACTTAAGGTGAATTGTCCCCTTGAATTTATCCGATGCATATGGCAGCAGTGTTCACCACCATCCAACCCGCATATCTGCATGTGCCCCTTGAGGTCTGAGGGCCCCCTGTTGACTACAAACAGTCACTACACTCAAAATTAAATAAGCGCATTCCTTATTCAGGAGATGCTGTCTCTACTCGCTAACTATTTATTTAGTTTGTGAAATATCTGGGGGGGGGGCAAAGTGGGGCCCCAGAAACAACAAAATCGCCCCTGCATGCATGGCTCATTATGATGTCACAGCTCGAACTGTGAGCCGTGGATCTGTGACTCTGTCACGGTGGGTGGATCTTGATCACATCAATGCTCAGCAGGGGTGAATGTTAACATGGAGTGATAATACATTTCTGTCTCCATCCAGCGTTAGGTGAGCGAAACTTGCCATTAAACAACTGAGCTTCTAGGGCTGCTGGAATATGACCGAGGATGCAGAGACCTCAGCTCAGAGGTTACACCAAAGCAGCCATAACCTTACCAGCAAAACCGCAGCCAGTGGCACTGAAACCTGATATCACACTCCGCTTTTCACGGCCTTCCACCATGTCTCCCACTGATCTGTTTTCCAGAGGGCTTTGGCACCAATAGACCACCAACACACTCTGTGTAAACCTAGAAATGTGAGATTCCTTGTCTTTTGTTGAGATATTTGAAATGTTTTCCTAATTAGATGGAGTATGATTACGTCTGTGTGGCGTGATAAAGGTGGCCGTTGATGAGATGATGGGGGAGAAAATGTGTTTCCTGGACATTTCGATGGCTGGGCCCCCAGTACCCAGTCGAGGTCTCTGGGAAACACTCAGCCCATCCCTGTGGTCCTTAAATTAAAATTCCCTTCCTTTCTCCTTGATGTCTTGCCCCATCTTCTTTAGAAACAATGTGAATTACTACTTGTTTGCATGAATTTAAGACTGGTTACATGTTGCATGCTATCCCTATGTCAAGTGGGATTCCTTCTGCAGGGCAAAAACATAGTTTAATTGATGTCTCTAAATTGCCTAGTGTGTGTGTGTGTGTGTGTGTGGGTTTGCATAGATCACATTTGAGGACCAAACTGTCCTCAAAGTGTAGTGAAACCTGAAATATCCCTACTTTTGGGGACATCTTTTGAGGTTCCCATTTGGATAACCTCAGTTTTATAAAAATCTGTGAATGCAATCAAAAAAGTAAAAATGCCTTGTATTTGAGTCTTGTATTTGAGTTTGTTACTTATGGTTAAGGTTAGGGCTCGGTAGGGGTTGAGGGTGTCGTGATTGGGATGAGGGTTTTCCCATAGCGATGAATGGAAGGTCCCCATTTAGATAGGTACACCAACCTGTGTGTGTGTGATGCTTCTACGCTTTTACCTGCTGTTACTTATTTCCACTTACTACACACGAATAACCGGTGGGGCAGCATGGTGTCGCAGGGCTTGGCACTTTTGCCTTATGCCATTGGGACCACAGCTAAAGCCAGGACTCGGCTGTGAGTTTGCATTATCTCTCCATGTTGTCAGGTTTCCTCCAGATACTCTGGTTCCCCCCACAGCCTAAATACATGCTGAGGTGAATTGGAGTTACCAGATTGTCCATAGGTGTGCCTGTGTGAGTCAACGGTGTGTGAGTGTGCCCTGTGATGGGTGGGCACCCCATCCTGGGTTATTCCCTGCCTCCAGACCCCCCAGCAACCCTGAACAGAAAAGTGGTTACAGAAAGTGGACGGATGAATGGCCTTCTCTGTCCAAGAGTTTGCTAAGGTCTTCCAAAAATGGCAGTTACTAATACAGCTAATAAATTACATAAAGATATTTAAATACGAGACTCACAATCTCCATCTGTCATAAAATCATTGAGAGTATGCGATGTTGTTGGATGTCCCATTCGCGCAGAGGTCCGGAAGAACCTAACCAATCATAGATAATGAGGTGAGCAATAGCCCCATCTACTGTTGTCTTCAAAAAAAAGCAGGAGCAAAATGCATCTAACCTTAATAATAATACGGTAAGTAGTAGCCCCATCTAGTGGGGACTTCAAAATAACAAGAACAAAGTGGGATTTTTGGAAAAGGAGTTTCTGCTCTGGTATGGATGCAGTAAGGTAGAAGTAAAGGAGACCATGTGACTGACGTTGTAGATTGTGGTTTTCCCTGGTCATGGAGCCCATACCCCAAACGCCCAGTGCTCAGCAGGGAAGACGGCCTTCTGCTTTTGCTCTTGGATGTTTAACTACAAGGTTCTTCTCTCTGTGCTGAAACTGCTTAACTGAACCTCATATAACTTCAGTAGCACTTGGGTTAATTTTTTGGGCAATACTTCCAGGTGCATTCCAGCAGTCAGTGGACAGCGCAATCTGCGGGCAGAATTGAACAAGCAGCCCTGTATTCCAATGAATCTACAAGTATGTAGCAGCTTTGTGGCTCCTGGTGCATCAGTTTTTAAGATACCCTGAGCTATTAGCCCTCTGACTGAAGCCGGGTTTTAACTGTGCATCATTCCTCTGAAATGATCAATGAAATAGTGAAGGTGTCACCACTTGGTGGCACCATCCTTCTAGAGTCGAACCAGCCACTAATTCTGCATTTAAGAGTTGAGTTGTGTTTGTGAGTGTCCCCCTCTGTGCAGGGTGTCCCCTCTCTGTCCTGAGTGTCCCCTCTCTGTCCTGAGTGTCCCCTGCACCATATCCTGTGGTTTTTGGGATAGAATCCAGGATCACTGTAACCCTCAAATGTGTGTGTGTGTGTGTGTGTGTGTGTGTGTGTGTGTGTGGATTAGGTTTATATTAGCAAATGGTCCCACAATGTAATAAAAACCTGTTGTTTCTTTTACGTTGTGGGGACTATTTCTCAGGTCCCCGCAAAGATCTGTGAATGCAATCCAAAAAAGTTAAAATGCCAAAAGTCTTGCATTTTGTTTGGTTGCTTATGGTTAAGGTTAGGGGTCAGGGGTGAGGTTGACATGTTGTGACTTGAGTTCTCCCCATAGAAATTAATGGATATAATTACAAACCTCTGTGTGTGTGAGTGTGGCCTAACTCATTCACTGACATGGACAGAGTCATACCCTATGGACTGTTTTAAAGATGCCAATGCACCTGACTGCATGTTTCGGGTGTTATGGAACTCAGCTTACCCCAAGGAGCAGCATCTGCTAGGGGGGAAACATGCAAATTCCACACACGTGCAGAGCGGGAGCAGCATTCAAGGAGCCACCACTGTGTTGCCCTTTTCCAGGAACAACAACAGCAGATTATGCTGATGGATTTATTTCAGTATGCAAAGCACCGGGTCCAGTGACAGAGTTAGTGTTACCAGATCTAACAAAAGCTGATGGGGAGGTGAGGGCATGGAGGTCTACAGCTCCCTTGGATGTCTATAGCTACAATCGAAGGTCTGCAGCTCCCATGATGATCTATAGTTCCCTGGAGGTCTGCAGCTTACCACACTGATGATTTTACACCATCTGCTGCAGTGCTGTTGTAGTTCAGCGACAGAGCCTGTGCTACCAGTACAGAGGGCGTTAATATCCCATGGAGGGCATGTAAATTGTAAGCCTTCTCTCTTTTGTAAGTTGTTTTGGATCCTTCCAGTAAATGAAGGATAGTTTCTGCAGGACATATGGTACATTGCACCTGTACCAACTTACTCCACTCAGTGGCCAACATTCATCTGAAGGCCACCTGAGACCTTGTCAGCGTTAATCCACGTAAAATAACTGGTCTCATAAGATCTTCAGGGAATTCATTTGAGAACGACTTTTTATGGCCTTAATGAAGTCGTGCTGTGCGACCTTAACTGTTGTTGGTAACGGTTATAGTTTATGAAATTCCTATTCGACAGGGATCACCTGATTAATTACCAAAGAAAGCAGATCCTAATTATTGCTTAATTAGGTGGATCTAACTTGGAATGCGATTCCATTTTCACACCTGATGATTCTACATTTAATTACCTTGCTCAGCAGTAAAATGAAAGATGGTCAGTCCTGCTATTACTTTATGTTTTCTCTCTTGGGATAATCTGTAATGGTACAGACATATCAGACTCAATGCTGAAATGCAGAAAAACAGAGCAAGCTACATCACTTTCTCATGGCACTGAAGTCGATGTTCCTTTTGGAATTACGTCACCCCAAGCTTCTTGCGTTATGCATCTTATCAGCTGAACGTCAAACAATGAGCTCATTCAATATAAACAGAATGTTGTCTTGGGATTTGACATGTAAACACTTTGCAGATAAATACATATACAGTGCAAATTTACAGGAGCGCAATGATTCCTTTCTCTGGCCTTAAGCTGGTCTTAGCTGTAGGGTTGTATGGAAATTGCAATTACGAGGATTTCTGAAGACTTCGTTGCTGGAGGTCAAGTTGGCCTAGGCTATGGACCGTCCATAATATGACCCTCGGATGACGAGGAGGTCTGAAATTACATGTAATGAGGCAGCCTAACCATGGCACTCATTTTTTTAACCAAAGGTCTACCGGGAATTAGGGATAGAGCTTCCGTCCCAGAAATCTTCTTCCAGAGCACCTCCCACATTGTGGCACTGTGGTAATCAAATACTATCCTGAACCAGACCTTTCATGGGTGTCACTGCAAGGCAAGGAATGCTCTTACACATCACACCTGGGCTGGGAGAGATTGTGTCTTATATCTGTCTTACATATGGGACGGGAGACACACCAGTCTCACATCTGGGCTGGGAGGGACTGGTCTTACACAGTAGCTTTACAGTGAGACAGATAAAGAAAAAATTCAGTGATTTCATTTGTCCCTTAAATGTTTCAGGCAAATATAAAACTAAATCAATAATATGTAAAAAGACTAACCAGATCTCCAGGACAGTGACATATAACATGTAAAAAGCAAAGCAATGAACAAATATAGGCAACAGTGTATGGTTGTTCATTAACCGTAAATGAGGTATAACCATCTGACAGCGTATGTTATGTCTAATATAATTGACGCTTTCTCAGCTTGTACAGACACACAAAAACACACACCTACATGCTGCTACAGGCTGGTTTTCTACGTAGAGACCATCTGTGGCTTTGCTGAACTTGTGTACACCGACTACAGGTGGAGGGTCACACATCACGGTCTGGGAGTCTATACCTCTCTGATTGTAACAGAAGCCGAGGTCCAGCCAGGGGCTAAAATGGCAGCCATTAAGCTGGCTGCATACGTCAGACAAAATTGAGGGACTTGACATTGTTTTGACAAAATAGATAAATGTCATATTTGTTTAATGTTTGCCGTGTAAATCATGTGTTTTGTTAGAGTGTTTCCATTAGTGTTGTTTACAGGATTCGCTTCCCTGTCTGTGCTGCTGCTAGAATTAAATCAATACTGGCTGTTAATAAAGAGGACAACTTCCATTTTAAAAGAGCTGTCATATCCATTATAAAAATGACTCTCGCACTCCCCAAAATACCCAAAATGCTGTAGCTCTTGGCAGATCCAGGTATCGCATCGGCCTGAAGGAGATGAGGAGAGACGACTTCAAACAAGACAGTCCTTTAATCGGAGCCCTTAAGTGGACCACGCACATATAACACCCCATACATAACAGGCAAACACCAGGAGGACAGACACCAGACAGTAAAGCTAAAGACACGCGAGAATCGGACCGGATTCACATAGGACAGGCCAAGGCCAGACGCGATAATCAGGAACACGACAAGTATTAATAATAATAACATACAGACGCTATTTACATGGCTGGTGGGCATGTCGGGATATGCAAATGGCTCCGGTACTTGGAGGTAGTGTCATTATAAGAGTGCGACAGATTGTTCTCGTCTATGGGTTTCATTTTGTTTCGTCCAGACATCATTTGAAATATACGGCCACCTTCAGCTTATCACCATCAGAAGTTCTCAAGAAGATGTCAATAGCATTGTGGTCTTCAGGCTGTTACACCAACATAAGCATCCTGTTTAACACTTACAGATCACTGTGCATAAAGAAACAGGCACAAGAACTGTTACTAACTACAAGTCATCTCTCTCATGACCAGCAGTACTCTTACCTCCTCTTAGTACCTCACTGTTATAAATGACTCACTGTCATTTATAACAGTGAGGTTTCTGGTCGGAAGTCAGACTAAAGTGATTGAGCTGTATTTCCTTCGAGGGCCAATAGGCCTAAGCACTTCAATATCATTAAAATCACTTTGATTTTGTTATTTCTAATTTCGTTTTTCGAAATGTGACTGGGTAGCCTCTTATAGATAATAGTCATTGTCTAGCTGTGATTTAAAAGGCTTGTGTTTTTTTTTTTTTTCTCAGGCCAGTTTTATTGTAGGCTACGATTTGCCATAATACCTTCATTTTTGTTAAGTTTCTGAAATGATGGAGTCATATCCCTTAGGACTAATTTCATGAAGCATAAACTATGCTTAATGCTGTTAACTTGAAAACAATAAAGGCATAGAAATGCTAATTTTGTATCCTCTCATATCATTAGACATTATAATACAATACAGTTCAATTAATGTTAATATGAATAGGCCGAAAGTTACAGTATTTCTATCACAATTTGCCACTGGCTGTGTAATGAGCTAATTGAGTGTCACGAGCTACATTTAGATTTCCAAATCTATATTTCCAGTTATTTTGGTAAGAGTAACTTAAAAGTAATGGAATAGTAGTGTAATGCCTTACATTTTAAATACAGTAATATTGTAATGTAACGAATTACTAAATGACAGTAACAAGTAATAAATGACGCATTACAGTTTTGAAGTAACTTGCCCAACACTGATTATATTGCACATAACATACGCTGTCAGATGGTTATAACTCATTTACTACAGGAACAGGTGAGGGAAATTACCAGGGACTAAGGAGTTTAACACTAGGAACACAAGTGAAACAAAACATTACTACAAAACCAAATAGACACAGGCAAGAATGACCAGAAGAGATACAAAACAAAGACCTATACTACAAGACAATGACCAAATAACCAAGGGGGGAAAAAACTCAAAATATCCAGAGTTTAGGCTGGCCTCCTGCCAGCCTCGAATGCATGACTGTGGGAAAGGCTTGGTCCTCTTCTGTACTATAGGCCCATTTAGCCACATGGCATCCCAGGGAGCAGCAGATCATACTAGAATCTAAGAGACTACAAGACAGAGGAGGGAACACAATAGCCAGTGACACCTGCTGGCCAAATTGGGAAAATAAGAGAAAACAGGACAAGGCAGGAACAGATCCTGACAGCCAGAAAACAATGATTCTGATTCTTGAGTTCCGTATGTATATTTGGAAAAATATTCCATGTGCAGTGTTTAGTGGCCTCATGTGGGGGCATACTGGAATTTACCGGAAAGAAGGAGGGACCACCGGGGAGGGTGATGAGGCGACAGGTGCCCGCGGCTGCTCGTGTCAATGAATAACAAAACTGTTGTTATTCTATGGAACTGGTGTCTCTTATCTATACTTTCTGGGAAAATAAATTACAGCTGGCTGATCCCGTGGGATTGGAGGTGAACTGATCCATCCTGGGAAGTTACTTTTTTATTGACCATATATTACTGGATGACAAGACCACAGGGAGAACATCATCATGGGGCCAGAATCCTTGGTGCTCTGCTGCAGCCAGTTCAGGCAGGAAGTGATGAAGGCTAATGACTTGTAGTTATGCTGTAGTAAAGTTTGTAACAGAATTTTTGAAAACATTGGCTGATTGAGGAAGACTGTAACAGAATCATTAACTAGTTTACAGAATTCTGGAAAATGTTCTCTTCATCCCTCCATACATACATTAATCTCTCCATCTTCCTTACACTTGTCCTGGTCACGTTCTCTTCATGTCACATGGAATTATAAAATAACAGCTCAGCTCTCCTAAGAACTACTTCATAAACCCAGTACCCTTAAATAAATTTGCAATGACACTCTGGAAGCAGGACCCACCAAAGGATAACCATATTTAAAAAGAGGGTGTTTGCCTTTATTAAAATCCTGGTAGGTATTACTGTGTACAACAGTGTACAACTCACCTGGTTCATTATTGAAAACAAAAACACAGAAACAAACAAAACAAATATGAAAACAAACACAAAAACTGTGCACCTGAATGTTGAGGACAAAATCACGGTAGGTGACTTATTCCTGGCTTTAACATTTCACTTGATTCCTCACATCTTAACCACTTAATTTGATGTGTGACCTTTTCAAAACTGCATGTTTAGGTTGTGGGAGGAAACACATTGTTTATTTTAGTATTGTTGTGTAAGCCCGTGCTGCAAAGCGTGTCACTGATTGCTCTCTGCAAAACCTGATGGATTCATCTTATTTTCACAGTCCTACTGTCTAGTTTACATTTTATATATTCAGCAGACAATTCTATGCCAAGTGGCAAACATTTTTGAGGACACTGGGTCAGCTGGTCCCTAGTATAATTGGGGCTCAGGGTTCCAACAATGAAACTGCTCTGCTAACTGAACAAGTGACCTTCCGATCTCAGGCACAGTGACTTAACCCACCCATAGACAAACCACCATGACAGGTTTTAATGTCTTTTCTTTTTTAAGATCTTTGATGGGTTGGCACCACATCCTAGGTTATTCCCTGCCCTTGCAGCCCCTGAGATTCTGCTCCAGACCACTGCAACCCTGCAAAGGTCAAGCGGGCATGGAAAGTGGATGGATGGATGGATGGATTAGGGCAGCAAGAGCACTTGACACCTGCGGGGTTGCGGGTTCAAGTCCTGTCCCTGTTTCACATATTGTACAGTTTTTTCCCCACAGTCTAAAAACATGTATTCAGCTGGCATCTTGAAATTGCCCGTATTGTGCGGATTGACATCTTGCACAGGGTGCCCCCTGTCTCGTAACGTCTGCCCTATGGGAAACGCTCCAGGCAGCCCTGTAATCCATAAAACATATGCATCCTCTTCCCTCCCCATCCAGCCAATGTAAAGAGGAACAGAACAGGACACAAGGCCAGTAAAATTTCACAGTACAGTAGAGAAGAAAATGACAGTTATCTGTCTGGTGTGATTTTGAATCATAATTCATTTGAGATATAAAATGCTTCAAAACAGTATTTAGAATTTGGAATTCAGTAACACCCAAGGCAGTAGATTTGTGTATGAACAGTTGGGACATGTCCTTACCAGTATTGTGGGAGTACCATGTGTGTTTAAGGGGGCGGGGGATTCGGGGCTGATTTGCTAATGTTGAAGCCAAACCTACATCTTTGATAACACCTAAAAGCTGTTGTTGAATTCCAAAATGTATCATTTATAATGCACTCTAGGGACGGGTCTTGGTCTGAACCAAAGACAGTGAACTGATCTAGTCACAGAGAGGCTGTACCATGAGGTAATTCATTTGAAAGATATGAAATTTGAAGATTTTAAATATACTACAGTAGGAAATAATACTGTTGTCTCACATCCCCCACGGGTACCTCTGTGTGTGTGCATGAGTTATGTATATATCACATTGTGGAAACCAGATGTGTTACGATCCAAAAATACAACAGAGACAAGAGCAGGCGTATGGGCAAATACTGAGGGGCTCATTAAAGAAACTACAAGGCCAACAGCAGTGAAAGGCACAGGAGCACACAGTGGGGCAACAGTAATGACCAGCCTGGGCATGACGGGACTGGAGAGCACTCTTATCCACGACTAACGAGGGAGTAGACGAGGGTCAACTGGAGCGATCCATATGAGGGCTGAAACAAGAGGCAAGACAAATGAGCAACAGATGTGGCTCGTTAGAGCCACACTAGGGAGAGAACGAGAGGGGCAGGAATGCGGGAAGCGACAAGATGTTGCCACAATGTGATGTAAAGCTGGCGTTGTGGGGTCCATTTTTTCAGTTGCCCAAAGGGGCAACTCTGTTTGGTTACTTATGGTGAAGTTAGTGCTGGGTAGAGGTTAAGGCTGTCGTAGTTGGGATTAGGGTTTTTCCCATAGAAATGAATGTTACATAAACCCAGCTAACTGAGAAATCCGCTCCTATACCAAAGCAGAGGTAAACTTTGGATGGGATGCCAGTCCATTGTAAGGCACAATGTAGGGACACCAGCTAAGCTACCATACTGCCCCCTAGGACCAACAAGTAGTATAATATCATAGATGATGTGGAACAGCTTGGTACGGGAAGACTATTTCTGAAATGCCTCAGTGGTGTTTCTAGTAATCTCTGAACCATGAAACAATCATTATCCCGAGCTGCCTGAAATCAGGGCTAGGGTTCCCCATTCCTGCAGTCCGTTGATGAGCACGGCTTTGTCTGCCGCGGCAATGGGGGAATACCCTATCGCACCTGCCCAGCCTTATCTGATTTGCCTGTCGCACGGGCTCCATGCAGGGGGCGATGGGGGAGGAGATTCCTCCAAACTGTAAAAGTTTTACACCTGGGCTCCGGTCGAAGTGCGTCACGTGACCCGTGCCGGCTTATTTTCTAGAGCATCGTCTTGGTATGGGGCGATCAGATTGGATTGTTACGCCGTGACAGGTGATACCTGGGACTTTAAAGCGCTCTGCAGGGGACCTGTGCCCTCAGGTGACCCGAGGGTGAACGGCATCACTAAAACCAGCCAGGTGCTCGCCATGTGTAAACTGTAAGTAATATCCTGGATAACAGTGTCTGCGGGGGGCCCTGAAATGAACATGCGGGCTCTGTGTCGTTGACAAGGTGCGACAGTAATTTTGACAGGCTTTGGAAGTATCAACAGAATTATAATTAATATTTACCTGGGGATTATGGGAGGTACCTATTATGGTTGGTTACAGTTAGTACAGAGCTACGTGATGAAATGGACCATCAGTCTTTTCAGTCAAGAATTTCCCCCTGGGATCAATAAAGTAAATCTCAGAATATCTCAATTCACTTTGGTACATTTTGTGTTATTTTGTGTTGCATATTTTTTTAAATGGTACATTTTAAATTGTACTCTTTTATCCAGAAAACAGCACAAGTGAACACTGTCAGTCAGATTTAAAGATTTTTATTGATGTAATATTTTATTACTAGGACTGACATCCTATCCAAGCTACACCCCCGCATTGTGCCCTGTGCTGCCTGGGATAAGCTCCAGACCCTCCTTGATCCTGTCCAGGATAAGCAGCTGGAAGACTGATGAATAGATATTATTAATAAAGCATGAGGCAATGTGACTTTCCATTAAAACAAATTCATGGTCCCTGAAACTTTTTTTTTCTGGATGCAATTCAGTACTGTTTAGCCATTCCTGGGACTTGAACCTGCAACCATCTCCTTTATCTAGCTCTAATCGTTTTGTCTAACCTAATCCATTTTTATCAGGACCACCTTTACGGCATCCCACTGTCTCTGTCAAGTTTGGGGTTTTTGCATGAATGACACAGACGAAACATCACAGCCCAGTTGTAGTGATTAAACGAATCACACTCACACAGGAGGCGACTGAAGACCTCATTGTGGTCACTGTCTGTGACATGAGAAGATGGGAGGATGAGGAGGATTGTGAAGAAGGAGCAAGTGAGCAGAAATGCCCGGGAGAAGCCTGTCCTCCATGCTGAGAGAAAGGCAGTGGGCTTCAGGGGTGATTTGAGGGAATCTCTTCTGAAACCGAGGTGTTCTGTCAGAAACTGAGGGGTGCGTTGTACCTCAGCAGTTTAGGCTGCTGTGCATCAGAAGGTTGCTAGTTCAAATCCTGGCGCCAGATAAGTGATTTCACCATTTGGTCCCTGAGCGAGGGCCTTGACTCACAAGTGCTCCAGGGACTGTCTGACCAATGTATGTCACTTTGGATGAAAGCATCTTTGGAATATATTGACGAATTCTCAAAATTCTTTGCTTTTGATGAAGTCACCTTTTGTTTTCACCAAAACCGGAACATTTATATGGCTCTTATCTTCAAATATATGCTAAAGAATACCATGATCCCAGCCTATAAAAAGCCCTGAAAACAATCAAAGGCATTTACTAGTGAGGTCGTTGTTGCTGCTAGCATAGCAGAAAGCGTGGTGGAGTTTTATGGCTCTGCACATGGGAGTAATTACTATGCTGGAGGATGCATTACAATTGCAAATTAAATAACAAGGTTGGTTTAATAATTCCCAAGTTTTGATGAGGAGGGAGCCAGTGGCTCCAGGTCTCTTCCCAACCTTCTGCAGGTCCTCCTGTGTCACGTTCGGCTTTGTTCCTGACAGGTCCCGTTTATCAGGGAGCACAGGTGCACTTAATTAGGATCCCAACGGCCACAATGGGTCTTTGCTTAAGGGTTTTTCCAAACAAGTTTATCCGGTCTGTTCCAGGGGGCTTCACTACTGGAAAAGCTAACAACGGTGAAGGATTCACAGACACTGTAATAAGTTATTTAAGCCAGATAATCAGGACTTTGTCATGTGCGGAATAATGAATAGCGTTTCACTTAACAGTAGCTTGTTTGGGGATGTAACGTAATTATATGCAAATGAAGCAGTCTTATCTTTGAAAAAAGAGTCACCTAACCTCCAGGCTAAACGCGATAACGAAAACTTATATAATGCCATATTTATACATATATATAATAAATGTTTTGTTTACCAGCCCATTTCTTTTACACAAACACTCTAATGATACCACAATTACGAAGGAGCAGTTTTGCAGTTTGCCTTGAAGGCTTGTTGTTATTGGCTGTAAGCCCTGAAAAACCACAACAACGTCTTCTGAATATAAAAGTTCACCTTTACGTTTAGCCATGACAAAGACAGGAACTTAACTATGGGCAATTTGGACAGACATTTTTTTATATTTTCCCATCTTCTCTGAAACTGTTAGCTAAGCATGAGGCATTTTTGGCCTCTGCATTTGAAACTAAATTAGTCGTATCAGATAATTGATATGGGTGGGAGAGTATGTGTCCTGCCTGGTTGGAAGTCCTCAAAGATCAATCACGCTCAGCATGTCAGGCTGATGTACATGGGGGAAGCTGTTCAGAATGCATTTAATGCATCAGTACTGCTAGTTTTTTAGAATGTTTATTTTATCCCTATCCAGTACTTATTAGTGTACATCAGGGGTCGCCAATCTTATCCGCAAAGGGCCGGTGTGTGTGCAGGTTTTTGGGATAACCTGTAGGTCAGCTGTTCAAACCCGGGTGTGAGGACTCTTCAGCCAATCAGTCCTCTAATTAGTAATCTAATTAGGGAGTTGCAGCAAAAACCCGCATACACAGTGACCCTTTGCAGATAAGATTGGCCACCCCTGGTGTACATGAAGCCAAAGTAAAATGAAATAAAGCAGAACAGAAACAAAATGAAACAAAACAAAGTAAAACAAGACAAAAGCAGAAACAAAACAAACAAAAGAAAAAATAGAAATTAAAAACAAAACAAATGAAAAAACAAAACAAAAAATTGAAACAAACCAAAACAAACAAAACAGGATAAACCAAAAACAGAAACAAAAGAAAAGAAAAAATAAAAACAAAGAAAAACAGAAACAAGACCAAAAACAAACAACAAAGCTAAAACAAAAAATAGAAATGAATCAGGAATGAAACAAAAGAAAAGAAAACATGGAGACAAAACAAACAGAAATAAAACAAAACCAAAACAAATAAAATAACAAAAAAGCTGAAACAAGACAGAGATGAAGCAAAAGAAAAAACAGAAACAAAACAGGGCAAAAAGCATAGACAAAACAAACCAAAACAAAATGGAGAGACAATTAAGGAAGGATTTGGTTCATTTTCATGGAGGTATTTTCTACAGGATGTCAAAAGATGGATATTCATAGGATTTCATGCTTCCAAGATGCAGCCAGGCTGACAGGAGAGGAAACTGAGTGGCAAGTTCAGCTGGGCCTAATCTACCCCATTGCTGCGTCTTGTTTTGGGCAGCATCCTGCCAATAGCTGTTGTGCATCCCAAACCATTTTACATAAGGGTTGAGATGGTGTTTCTGAACAAACAAATAGGATTGATCAAGAGTTGCACATTGGGGCAGCGTACACCGACGCAGTCCAGATGGCCTTTCTTATCAGCTGTGATCACTCTGAAATATTGGCCCAGCTGCCACAACTCCTAACAGCACAGTCATATACGACTATGCCAATGTTGCTAATGGTGCCGTCATAAATGCCCCTTAAGTTTCACAAGCTCCAGGCTTCTGTCATCTCATGATCTGTAATGAGTTTGGGGTAAGGCCACCTTTTCAGATACTTGTCTTTGTAGATGCCTGCGGTAGATTTAATTCAGGTGGCCCCTGAGGAGTGATAATAAAGTAATCGCTGAGGGGTCAGGCCGCCAGTTTGAATCATGTCCTCAGCAGAATAGTCACGTCTCTGCTGGGTTCTTGAGCAAGGATATTAACCCCCTCAAAACTGCTCCAAGGATATTGGATGGACAGCTGGTCCTGTGCTCAGACCCTGAGCTTCACTCTCACCTCTATATATGTTTGTGTGTCTTGAAAATGGAAAATGGAGAGCAAGATGAGATATGTGAAAAATAAAGCATTTCAAAATACCTGCTCTTGTGCAAATGGCAAATAAAGCATCATTTAGATGGAGGGCTGACACATTACATTGCAACCCAAGCAAAGGACTATGAGGCGAAGGCGATTCCCCTAAAGCATCATGGGTCATTGTGTAGACCTGCCGCTCACTTTCTATATACAGTAAACAAGCATGTTTGTGCCCATGAAACATAAGCAGAGTCACATGACCAGCATGCCCCCCGGGAGTTATGCCAGAAAACGTTTCAGCTCATGACAGAGGTAAACGTTCCCCTCTCCCAAACACTGAGTGCTTGTAGCCACCAGTTTGTCTTTGAAGTTTAACAATTGGCCTTTATACATTCCTCTGTGGGCTTTTTACTGCCGATAAAGCGAACGTGTGCTGTTATCTGGAACACCTGCGCAGGGTTTGCACAGGTATTGTGATTTCACACAGCTCATTCTCCAGCACTGTTGGTTATGCCAAGTATAGTTGACTTAACCTGACCCCAGTGGGAACTTTTTTTATTTGTAACTCAAAGCTGTCGTACGCTGTTTACCGTGATTGTGTACGTCTAATGGGCCCTAAGTCAAATAGCCAGCACCCACCACTCAAACCACGCATTTGCGTGTGGCCCCAAAGATTTGGGCCCCTACTTGGCCGTAAACAATCAGTACACAAAATTTTTGAATAATTTCGGCGATGTTGAAGCAGCATATTCTGCTAACCAGCTAGCTACGGTCTTCTGACTACTTCTTAGTGGGGAGACCACAAAGTAACTATTGTATATGAGGTCGAGGGGACCAGAACCCCTATCCCGAGCAAACACATGGGAGCAAAACAGCGTGAAGGAACAAAACCCACATAATGAAGTTGCTCTTTAACACTGTCAACAGAATCAGCCCCTGAGGCCCCCCCTGTCACGTTTATGAATCATAAACAAACATGGCAACCCATCAAGATGTCATCATCTCTTGATCCTATGCCAAGATCTTGACCTCCCACCCTTAACCATTCTCGTAAGTGGTCCTGTAAAAATTAACATGACTGCAGTAACTTCAGGTGTGCAATTCACATGCAAGCACATCTAGAACTGCATGCATCTCATCGCTGAATATGCTGAATGTTTCTTATCGGTGCACTTGACAATTAAATCCAGGTACAATTTATTGTGACTATTGAAACACGGTGATGCTGTCATAATGCTGTCAAGATAATCCCAGCATCGCTACAGCCTTAAATTACGCACTAAGATGCCAGGTAGATTATTTACAACCTCTACTCCCATGTGGAATATCCTGTTTGTTATTGAAATAGTTTGTATTACAATCATGTACATAACTAAGGTTAAAAGTTACCCAGGGCTACATTAAATCAGGGTGCATTTTGGATTTAATGCTGTGCTACATTCAAGGCATGGCACCTCCTACCAGTAGGTGATGTACCGCCTGAGGATCCTTGAGTAAATGTGTATGACTTGAACTCTCTCAGGTGGTATATACATCCTCAGTTGATATATACATAATATATAATATACAGCCACAAAGTATAGCAGGCACTCATATTTAGGAGTATCCCATAGAATACAGAATAAGATGTCTTTCTTCTGAGTAGACATCAAACTGATAAACGAGACGCCCCATTCTCGCATGAGCAGAAGACAGCAGGGGAAATCGCTGTTGTGATCCGAGTTCATGGCTGATGGGGACAGTGCAGACTGTGATTACCGTAAATCCATGCATATTGCTCATGGTACACTCAGTGACAAAAAAAAGTTAAGCACCCAGAAGTAATGGTACAATTTGGATGTAATTTGGTACATGTGCAGACCAGCGATGGGTACGTAAGTGACTTGATTTGCAAGGAGCAGATACATCTAGTCACCGGACACAGAGGACGCCTTGTAGACCCATTAGACAGCATTACCAGCACTTGACAGAGTCTGATAGGGGTTGCATTGTGCATGAGGCCAGGTGGTCGTATTGTGCGATTGACCAGCATGTGTCACAGTCAACTTATGTTGTAACCAATGGGCACATGAAGGCACCTACACACGTTGTGAAGGTTCCGGTCACCCAGGACAGACCACACCAAAGAAGGATCGTCGTGTTGTGCGCCAAGCATTACAGAATCCCACGACATCTGTGTCTGCCATCCGGACACAGGTATTGGACTCTTTACAGCACCCTGTGTCATCCTGCACCGTGTCTCGATGACTGGCATCAGCCGGACTACAGGTACACCGTCCCATGCACAGGCTACCGTTAACACCAGCGCAGAGACAGCTGTTTTTAGAGTGGTGGACTGATTGGCGAGGAGTGTTATACCATTTTCAGCGATGAATCTCGGTTCTGCATTACCACGGATGACCGTCGTGTGTGCATATTGCGGCACAGAGGGGATAGGATCAATCCTGCCAGGGTTGTGGAGAGACACACCGGCGTTACTCCTGGTATCATAGTGTGAGGAGCCATAGGGCATGACTTCAGGTCACAGATGCCTGTCTTTCAACAAGACAATGCCCATTCACAAACAGAAAGTGTGGCTAAGGACTGCCTGTGTCATGTTGAGGTCCCCCGATCTTTCTCAAATCGAACATGCGTGGGTTCAGTTCGGACGTCAGCTCAGACCCAGTGCCAATCTGCAGGATCTCGAGGGCCAGTTACAACAGCTCTGGGCCGACTTTTCCACAGGAAAGAATACAACAGCTATACGACTTCCACCATATCGCCGCATGTATCCAGGCCCTACTGACATGGGACCAGCAGTGTGCCCATACTGCCAACTCTGTTGTCCTTTTGATCTGATATTATAATCATTGTGATACAGTCACATGACCTTTCACCACGTGCAGATTCATTTCATTTCCACAACTCCGTCTGGGTGCTTAACTTTTTTTTGTCACTGAGTGTATTTTTAGACTGTTTTGCATTTGTCAATTTTGCTTACTAAGTTTGGTGAATAAGAACATGAAATATTTTGATATGGAAGTGTCTGCTTTTTAGTTTATTTCTTTATTTATTTGTTTATTTGCACCTAATTTTTTTGATGGTAGAGTATGAAGATTGCACCAGTCTTGATTGCTTTTCTTATATACTGGGAGGGGCAGACAGACCCTTCAGTGTTTGGGGGGAGGATAATGTAGAAGCAAAATTAAAAACACACCCCCAACCCTCCTGCATGTAGACTGTCAGCACTCGTTGAACTATTTGTTCTTTGTGAAATGAGATGGTGACAGCAATTTGTGCTAAAACTTTTTTAAATTTTGTAAATTTGTTCCTTACATGCTCCATCGTTTATCATAGTCCATAGACATTTAAATTAATTGTATATAATAATAATAAAAATTAATAGAAAGAATGTGAGAATTCACATTTTGTATATGTGTATAAATGCATGACCATGTAACGTAGTCTAGCTTACCTCAGCCTGCTCTGTGAACATTTTTTCCCACTCTTATGGCCAAAATGTTTTTTATGTTGCTATAAAAAGACAACAGCAAGTGACATGATGAAATTTACTACACTGATGTCCCATCACATTCTCGTATGCATTAATCTTTATGGCTTCGTAATGCGCAGAATCGTGCTGCCGTACACAGAACCGATTGTTCATCAGAATAAACGTGTCATCATAAAACATCCAGTGGCTCAGAGTTTCCCAGCACTGGGCTCAGCGGCTGTACCAGTGTGCCCATACTGCACCCAACAACATCACCTCTACCATAACACTAACACCCTTACACAGAGATACTCTCTTAATACCCAGTTTTAGCTCTTTTATCAGCTGGAATTCCCCCATTCTCTCTGTCAGGCTATGACACGGCCTCTAGCATTGCATCATATTACAAGAAGCGTGTCCACAATAAAATAATAATAATAATAATGCAACTCTTTCTGGGTGTGGAATGAATAAGTGTCTGTGTCACACGCTAGAACAATGGAAACCATAGCAAACAAACCCCACAGGCTGTAGCACGAACCGCGATAAGCCTCCTTATTAATCTGACCCCGAAGAGAGACTTTGCATAAACGTGATAAGGGGTTGGCAATGGCCTGTGGGGAATACAGGTGGGGGGAAATGGGTGTGTGTGTGTGTGTGTGTGAGGGGTGGGGGGGTGGAGTGGGAGAGTATAATAGGCAGGACTTGACAGCACCAACAGAGTGTGAAGCGAGCTTCCTGCCGTGGATTAGTACTGTACGTGTCCTGCCCGGCCGTGGTCATCAGCGTCCTGCAGTGGATCCGCCTCTCTCCGAACCTCCGTCCTCGTACCTGGATCTGTGGCGTCTCATCTGGGCCCTCACGGGAGCCTGAGGTACGGTGTGTCTCCCCCGTTATCTCTAATCTAACTATGTCTCTTTTGTCTAAGCTGCTCATGCTTCCTCGCTCTTCTTGGGCCCAGATGTTGCCCGCTTCTTGCGGCTTGTGTTCACAGCATAGTCCCGGCGTGTCACTCAATGGCTTCATCTTGTAGGTGTCTTCCCCGTCCCCGTTCCTGAGACTGCACCTTGGCTTCTGACCTTCTCCAGATCGTGTTCATCGCCATGCTGGCCACACTGGAGACAGTGAGTGCCTTCACCAGTGTCCTGAGCTCGGCACAGCAGCCCGGACGCCTGCTCCGCTCTCACACCGCGCACATTAATATAAACGCTCTCTTCACACATTTTTCACACCCTCCACTTCTGAGACTTCAGATCTATTTAAAGGACGTCTCTGCATCTTCAATTTGCAGAGCAGTATGGACAATGTTTGCAGTGGGTCAGATCCTAACCTTGCTATTATAAGGACATATGTGTGCCTTTTTAGCCAAGACACTTTGTCCTCTTTTAAACTAATCAGGTCCTCAACAGTTATTGGGGGCAGCCTGACAAATCTTTGATTTCTTTGCGTTGCTTTTAAAAGGTTCGTATTTCAGCTCACGTGCGAAAAACATGCCCGGGACAACTAGAGGCTAATGCATAGCTTTATGAACTGGGTCCATCATGCAAAGCATGGTCAAATAAGGACAGATAGTTATGTTACGCAAACCGTAACACGATGCAAATGCCTGTATGAAAATCTCATGGGTTACTCTCTAAACAAGCTCTAGGAAAAGCTATATTTACATAGAGGCACCTGTCCACACTGGAGTCTTGCTTTATGTGTTTCTCGTGAATATTTAAATTTTATTGTCAAATGGAAACATAATCCCAAATGTGGCGGTCAGCTGGTACCACCGCATGACGATGCACAGGAACGTAGACCTCTGAAGGGTTGCCATGCTTGTTCCAGGTGCGGTACCTGCAGGACTTCGGTTCCCGGACCTGGGGGGATCCCCCCCAGGCCGAGGTGGACCTGGACGTGATAGAGGAGTACCTGCAGGAGCACTCAGCGGAGGTTCAGCAAGGCGCCAGCGTCCAGTGCGGGGATAAAGAGGAGCCCAGCATTGTAGGTGAGGAAAACAAGCCCAGGATGGGAGGCCATGGTTCCACACCAACGTCCAGCGTCCTGCTTAAGGATGTGTGGGCGATTTTGGGAGCCTTTGCAACAAGTTATGGTGCAGATGGAGCTCATCTCAGGAAGCGAGGAGCACAAGGCAGGAGACACCGTGGACCAGATGTCCATTGCAGGGCACACAGTCAGACATTGAGGGCGATTTAGAGACAATAACTCATCTAACTGCATGATTCTGGGATCCGGGAAGAAACCACACACATTTAGCCTATGGGCATCGAACCCTCAACCCAGAAAGTGTGACATCATTGCCCCATCCGGCATACAGTGCTCACAGGAAGTCTTGGAATGCTTAGTCAATTCAGCAAAAATATTGCAAATTTATTGGTTTTATAACAAAAATCATTACTTTATTCATTTGTCTACACACATTTTTATAAATAAAATAATCAGTAGGTTGTAGGTTTAACTGAAACTTTCATTTCAAGTAGTAATATATTGAAACCCAAGTTATAGTTCAAAAAGAACTGTTCTCAGTTAAAAAGTTAATTAACAAGCATTACTTTTAATCAGTAACACCTTTGCAATAATATAAAACACCAAACATTTGAATTTAGTATCTCTTTGGAAGCCAGTAAGTACAATTGCAATTAATAGCAAAATGGCAAGAACTGAATGAAAAGTTTATTAGAACCATTCTCTACAATTAAAAATAATTGTAAAGACAACAAAACGATAAAGTAACATAAATGGAGCCATGCACTGACCAAGAAAGCATTAAACAAAAGATTTATTTTTTGGGGGGGGGGGGGCAACTCTGTAGATTAGGACAGAAGGTTGGCAGAGTGATCCCACCATTGGGCCCTTGAGCAAGGCCCTTAACCCCAATTGCTGACCCTACTGTCTCCTCTACGCCAGTTCCATGAGGTGGCCTCCTGGGATGCTTTTCCCGCTGTCCTGTAGGAGGTCCCATTTGTATGCTGAGCTCTCATTGGCCACTTTTCCTTCACTTTCTGGTCAAACTCCAAAACCGTCTGTACTGTGTTTAGGTCAGGTGGCCAGGTCATGTGATGTGACACTATCACTATCACTATCTTTGTAGGCGTCCAATCCATTGGCTGGTTCTGTATGTTTAATATTGCTTGTTAATGGACTTCTGTTATGAAACCAATACTTTTGTAACAGTTTTAAAGAATTAAGCAAGAGTCCCAAGAGCACTGTATATGTTAACCTGAAGAAATCCATTATTTTTTCCAAGGCTTATGAATATATCCAGTGGATTGCAAACATGTACAACAAGCTGATAGATTTGCATTTCATATAAATATGTGAGAGAAATGCAATCCTCTTTGGAATACCCATAATGCAGTAGGTGATAACCTCACAGGTCTAACTGCTGACGTTGTAACACTTTGCCATGTATGCAGAGAACAGCTGGTCGGGGTGCTTTGCCTACGAGTGGCACTGTCACCCCCCGCTTCCTGATAAGAGTGATGCTTGGGAAGGGTCCGCGCACTGGGTTCGAGCCTCCGCTTCTCAACCGGTAAGCCTTTCCGTCACTGGATTATTTACCTGAATCTGATTCTCATTACAACTCAGATGATATTGCCGTTTTGCTTATCCAGTAGAAGCTTTTATCCAAATCGACATACATTTCTTGAGAAAGCAGGCTCAGGCAGGATCTATTCAGGTACAAGAGCCTATATCAAGGGTCCAGTGGTGAAATCAATCTGTCAACATTGGGATTTGAACCAGCGACTTTCCGATTAGAACCAGAGCAGCTTAACCCACTCAGCCACACACCACCCCTTAAACTAAAACTCTAATTTATAAAACTTTCCAGAATGTTCAATGTTCAAAAAGTGCAACCAGGTTGAGAATGCTGAAAATGCAGCACTGGTTTTATTTCGGCTGGGAAGCGAGATTCTTTCCAAAGCTTCGGTTAACAGTCTTCGGCATCGATGACCCGCAGGGCCAGTGCCAATTCGTCTATGATGCCAATCCCGGCAGCGACTCCGACTCCCAGTCCACCAGCTCCGGTTGCCATGACTACCCCCCGTCGCCCCGAGTGGAGAGACGAGGGAAGAAGCCTTGCAATGCTCCCCCCCTTACATCCATCACGGGTATGTCCGGCGACCCGCTACAGTAAATGCAAGTTGAGTGATTTGGTTTCATGCTTGTGTGTGTCTGAAGGTCGTACCTGGCTGGTTAGCAAATCATGCTGCTTCTGGTTTTCCTAAATAAGGAAGACATTTATTCAACATTTAGTGTAGTGGCTGCTTGTGACCCACACAAATACACGGTTTGAATGGTGGTAAACACTGCCGCTGGAATTCCTACTGTTCAGCAACCTTTTTCCCAGTTGTCTCAGGTGCCTCTCATTCTTAAATCTGGCTCCTTTTCCTGGCAGGTCGGAAGAAAGAACGCCTCTTCCAGTTTCTCTACGAGATGCTGCAGAACCCAGAGATGCGCAGCTGCATCTGGTGGGTCCAGTCGGGCAACGGAACCTTCCAGTTCTCCTCCCAGAACAAGGAGCGTCTGGCCGAGATGTGGGGCCGGCGTAAAGGCAACCGCAAGACCATGACCTACCAGAAGATGGCGCGTGCACTCCGCAACTACTCCCGTACCGGGGAGATCTGCAAAGTCAAGAGGAAGCTCACCTACAAGTTCACAGAGGACACCCTGAGGGGACTCCGCATGGACGGGAATAAGGCTGTGGTGGCTTAGGGCAGATCAGGAATCAAAACGGGAAAATAGCATTGCCCTGAAATACTGTATTCGTGTGTCAGTAAGTCTGTGAAGCCGTTAGACTCAGCACCCTTGCAGAGCGTCGTTCGAAAGCAAAAACAGTTTCCATCCCAGAGCAAACAGGGGTTGCCCTGATGCACAAATTCATAAATCAACCTCTGGCCCAGCAGACGGACAGAGAGGGATGTGAGGTGCCTTCGAGAATATCTATAAATCTCAGGATTGTCAGTTCAGAACTACTTTATAAGTAGACCTTTTGTTTATGTCGGAAGTATTGCATTTCACGTGAAGAAAATGTACAGCTTTTGTAATATTCCTTTTTCTTGTTTTCACACAGTACGCCGATGTTTGTTGATATCCCACTGTTTCCTGGGAATGTTTTTAATACATTTTTTATAAGAAAAACATGGTTGCCTTTTTTCTTGTGATAATTGAACTACTTGACTCGGTTACTTCAAACATCATGCAAAACCGGTAAAGATTTACTTGAGGAGGCAAAAATAATGCAGTAGTACACTCTTACTTAATGTTTTAATTAACCAGAAACCATTAGATACGTGCTGATCCCATGTTCATTCATCATTAATCAGTCGTGTATTCCATGTAGTGACTGTATTGGTTCATGATTTGTACTTGAGTAAGTTACAAAGTTACTTGTGCCACCTCAAGTAAAGTGTTACCAAAACTCCTAACAAAATGCAGACATATCAATAAAAACTGGGTTTTGGATGATGGACGGTTGCTTGGAAGTTGATGGCACTACGATAATAATAATCACTTCATTAATCCTTGTGGGGAAATTGTCTTTACACCTCCCTCATTTTGCTTTTGTAGAGTAAGTTGTCTGCGAAGGGCAGCCACCTGTAGCGGCACCCAGGGAGCTGGGGGTTAAGGGCCTTGCTCAAGGGCCCGCAGACGTGCTGAGGCTGGGTTTGAACCAGCAACCATCTGATTACATGCACACAGGCTTAGCCCACTGAGCCACACGCTGCAGGTGGCTTGCAGACTCAAATGATTGCCTGATGGGTTCCTTGTTCATTTCCCAAGTTCTCAAATTGTACCATTGGTACCCATCTTAGGTTAGAATATCCAGTTCTAGTCAGAATCATAGTATCTGTATTGTCATCTTCAGCTTTGTGATGCATGAGGTCACACACTACAAGAAATTCCTATCACGTGGTCATGTGTAAGAAAAAGAATATAAATGTGTAAGATATTTTAAACATGACATATTGAGACATGGAGATAAGTCCATTTAAAAATACAGCTGTACAAATGATCAATGATGGTGAATGAACAAGAATGTGCAGTATATAGTTTTTGGGTTCATTATTATGATTCCAGGGCAGAGGGTGAAAGGGTTTTCCACCATTTGCGAACACCAAGATCTGATGAAAAATGCATTCTGTAAACTGAATAACAAATAGCCATGAAATTGTTATTCGTTCAGGATTTGTTGCACACTTTGACACTTCCCCCTTCACGGGTTGTGTAAATTAATCATCAGCCCAGGGGACTAGTGAAGCTCCAGAGGATTTAAGTGATTTTGTAGGACAAACTTCACCATAAAGTCCTGTTTTATATATACATTTATATCCTAGTGTTGCCTGTTCCATCTTTGGCAGGATGGCCCCATACAGCTCACTCAGAAACAATCTTGCAGGCACGCTCACAAATGCACTGAGCCACCACTGCATGCAAAACGCAGCCCCGCGCTGCAGGTTAATGATTCTCAGGACATGCAAAATGCGACGGCGAATGGCAGGACGCATATGAGCAACAGCTGCAGGGCTCCTCTGAACAAGCCAGTCCTCATTTCAGCTATCGTGCTGTTTTCAGTTTCCGTTCAGACCAAATTTCAACATTCATTCATGTGCATTCAGAGGAACATAGTGAAACTCTTATGCCACAGTCACAGGGGAGGGGACAGGTGTTTGGGGGGGACAATAGGATTCAATAGGGCTGGCAGCAATCAAGCTAGGTTGTGCAGTGTAGTTTAACCCATTGTCATTTATATTTGGGTCACTGGTTGATTGAGTGACTAGTACTTTGTCACATGGGTTACATGGGTGAATGTTTTTCCTTCAGTGAATGGAACGCTCATTTAAAAACTGTGTATTATCCGAAATTTGTTTGGAGATCTGAAACAATGAAGTGCTAAGTGTTACGGAGCGAGTACTTTCTCACTGCACTGTGTAAGGGTTTGTCGTAGCCCAACACCGGCGGATGTTTCCTGCCCCTCGCCCCCTGCCCCCTGCCCCCCACCCTGTGGAGATAAGAAGCAGATGGTTATCTCCAGCCCGCATAAGAAACAACTGGCCAGGCTGCATAGGCGCACATGTGAAAGATGGTACGGAGAACGGCACCTCTCTGCAGAAGCCGCTGACGGAGGGTTATTGGTTCTTGTTCCCCTTGCAGAAGGCTGCTGCACTGAGGAAACGAAGTCTCGTCACCTTTCCCCCAGCAGAGACGAGTTTGGCCCGGGCCACTTCCTGCTCAGCTGTGTACGAGCCGCCCGGCTCCTGCGTCTCTCTCCCAGAATGGAGGTGCTGTACACCATGCTGGAGTTGCTGGTGGCGCTTCTCTGCTGCGTGGGCAACGTGCTGGTGATCTGGGGCGTGAAGCTGACCCGCTCCCTGCAGCAGCCCACCTTCTGCTTTGTGGTGTCGCTGGCGGCGGCGGATTTCCTAGTGGGCGCCATCGCCATCCCTATGGCCTTGGTGCTGGACGACGGCCTGCAAATCTCCTTTGACGGATGTCTGTTCATCTCCTGCTTGGTGCTGGTTCTGACCCAGAGCTCCGTCCTGGCCTTGCTGGCTATCGCCGTGGACCGGTACCTGCGCGTGCAGATCGCCTTCAGGTGAGCAGTGGCCTCCAGGTCCTGGTACCAGTAAATCTCTGCGGCCGGCCCTTAACCCTTATGTTTTTCCAGTAACGGACTAACCCTGCTTTCTCAGAACAAAACGTTGCACCACTTTGCATAAAAACGGAAATATATCCTTAACAGGAGTCTTTCAATAAATACTTCTGCTTACTCCTATATTCTATCAAAGTCATTTTGTGAGAATGCTGCCTAAATTCAATGTAAAATGAATGCACTGTATTTGATTTGACCTCAGCAACTTCAGATCACAAGTTTCATGACTGCAGTGTCACATTCATGTCGAAGGGAAGGACGTCGAAGTCAGCAGTTAGAGCCTCAGTCGAATAACGGTTCACTCTCTTTGACCTGTTTTTTTTTTTTGTTTGTTCAGTTTTGATTTAATGCATAAGCAGTTTAAAGATGTTTCCATAATAATTTAAATCAGTTTCTTGTTACTTTAAGAAAATAAAATTTTGAAAATAAAATCTCTTATACCAATGTTGACAACAACAATAATAATAATAATAATAATAATAATATGCTTCATTGTTACTGTTATTATTATTATTATTATTATTATTATTATTATCAGTAGTAGTAGTTTTTCCGCCTAAAATTTCACCCGTTTCTATAAAGGTTTTATCGGTGTGATGAAAAATGACATTACATATAATATGTAAATCTAAACAAGATTTTCACTTGCACACAAAAATTGTTCCCCCAAACGCCATATTCATGTAGATTTCAAATTCCAGCACCCACAAATCCCAGGGGCATAAGTAAAATAAATCAAACAAATCTGTCTTTTGCAGGTACAAGAGGTTCGCTACCCAGTCACGCACTTGGGCTGCCGTGACCGTGTCCTGGGTCTTGGCTTGTTTGATTGGCTTTACTCCACTCCTGGGATGGAATAACAGACACTACTCCCCCAACACCACCATCAACTGCACATTTGTGACAGTCATGTCCATGGAGTACATGGTGTACTTTAACTTTTTCGTGTGGATTCTGATGCCCCTGCTTCTCATGATCATCCTCTACATGCTGGTGTTCTACAACATTAAGAAGCACCTGCGGCATAAGGAGTCCCAGACCTTCTACATGAAGGAGCAAAAGCTAGCCAAGTCACTGGCACTGGTTCTGGCCCTGTTTGCCATCAGCTGGCTCCCCCTGCACATCATGAACTGCGTGACCCTCTTCGGAAATGTTAATGAACATTACTCCTGGCTCATACACACGGGGATCCTCCTGTCTCACGCCAACTCCGCTGTCAACCCTATCGTGTACGCTTTCAAGATCCGAAAGCTCCGCAAGGCCTACCTACTGATCTGGAATAGGGTTGCCTTCTGCCGGGCTGGGGAGATTTCCCAAACCGACCTCACAGCCGACCAGATCGATGGCAGCAACCCGAACAGCACCATCTCCATGGACAATAGGAAGATCCACCCTCAAGGTGACCTTAATAACCATTTTAAGACAGACGTCAAACCACCAGCAGAGTCCCTCCCATGTTGAGTCATTCTTGATCGAGTACAAAAGTAGCACTGGAGGGCTGCATGTCCCAGTATGTCCCAGTATGTCCCAGCATGCAGCTGTAATTACCCCTTGTTATTGTTGTTGTTTAATGTTAATGGTTATATTTCCTTATTGTCGCGTGTGTAACAACCTTGTGTGTCCTGCGTGTAATTGGTTCGGTGCTCGTTGGGTGCCTGAGGTAGTCAGGATTACCAATAAAGAGCATGTTCTTCCCTGGCAAGCCAGTGTCCGTGTCTCTCTCTGCTCCTGCGATGCCTCGGTCCGCCCGACGCCACAGAACCTACTCCAGAGCAGGGACTTACGATAACAATTCAATCGGACCGAGTTCCTGCGGCGTGAACACGACAAAAGTTCCTCGTGACTGAAAAAGGTTCCAGAGGTGGGAAATCGCCTATAACCAACATCAAAGATGGGTTTCCAAGTGAAAACGAACTAGGTGATCATCTGAAACTGAAATCTTTGACACCTGCATTTTCAATGGACCTGCAGTTTCCTTTTAATTGAAAACAGGATATGACTGGTTTTTGACACAAGTGCACGATATGTATTTAACTTCCCATTTTATTAGAGGTAATTTAGTTCCTTTATTTAAAACCCTGCCCCAGAACTGCTAAATATGAAAAGCTTTCTCATTCGGCCCATAGGTTCAGATGCCTAGGAGTGAATAGTCAGTTCAATCATCATCTCACCGCCGTATCCTGTGCCATTCTCATGCTGGAGAAACCATTTCTGAATTTCCTTTACAGAGAATGCCACCATACCAAACAGCCATCTATCTGGAACAGACTGAAGTGCCATTTTTTTATTGTTTATATATATAATTATGATAATGGCTTATGGAAGCACCACATTGTGCTTCACACTTCCTCAATCCTAGCCAGCGTGGCATGCTCAAAATACGAATTTCCTCTTTAAGTTTACAAGAGGTTTCTTAAGGCTTCAGATTACTTTAACATGTAACACTAATAGTTTAAGATATTACATTATGACTGATCACGGTATTCATCCTCTTCGGCACATGCATGACATCAAAGCCGCAATCAGTTTCCGGAAGGTACCTTGATACCCCTATTTCACACCTCTAAGTCAGCCAACAGCCCACGCAGCACAGGAGCGAACTGTCCATGTAGAGTAAGGTGTCCCTTAGTTAGACAGAGGGAGAAGTGTCAGGGGGCTGCTGAATTTGCTGCAAAACGCCTTGTCAAAAGATCACCAGCCGTGGAGTCTTAAAGGGGCAGGCAACTGTCAGTTGCGTCTTCTCACCACGGTCATTTTGTTTGCACAGTCGTGGACTTCTGGGTTAACTCATGTTGATGCCGCATCGCCATTGGTGCTTCCTATATGCATCCGGATGGTGGAGAGGCCACGCTCATCTTCACAAGCTCTACCTCTCCTGCAGCTACTCATTGTGGACACTGACTTGCACACTATTCATGAGTCGTAAATGCGGCAGGGCCATTTACGCTGGGCGCAGTCGGTCGAACACCCTCCATTTCTTGTCTGTCAAGCTTGCAAACTTTGCTAACAGTCGGTAACCTTCTTTGTTACTGCATTAGCTTTAGCTAAATCATTGTCCCTTGGCGTGAGAACAACCGCTTTTATTCTCTTTATACTGTGTTCAACAACAAAAATGGTGGCCACCCTAGCAGGGAATATGGTGTCACGTGTCCTCCACGCTCAGCATGCTAATGAGCCAAGATCACACGTGGTGAGACACCGGGCCTCGTGCCAAAGCAGCTCCAGCAACTCGACGTGTATGGTTGGAGGAACAACACTCTTCCAGCTGCTTTAACCGTGTAACGTGGTTTTTCAGTTATTTGGTTCTCTTCTCTCTGGTTAGTTTTGCTCGTAATGCTCTGATGATCTGGACAAGACACTCAAGCTAATTCCAAACTAAGACGTGAGAGGTGCTGCTGATGAGAACTAGGTCACATTCAGAGAAGCCGCCAGATCGATGGCGATTAACGTCACAATATCAGGCTGCAAGCTGCCCGTCGGTTCCCCTACAAGCTCTCCATCTTCACTCACCCTGCATTTGCAAATTGGAGCAAGGGCACCATTCCTTAATTTGTGTTTGTACTTTTGCATAAACTAAATGCACTAAATCCCATTCTGCTTGGATTATAAAATACACCCCCCTTTTGAATGGGTGGGTTTTATTGTATTAGTAGCTGAACAGAAAAATCAGATAAATTCTGCGTAAACTCTAAACTTACAACTGACAACATCTATCAGTCTGTTTTCCAGCGGAAAAAAAAACAACATAAGTGAGTTAACCCTTTAGTAACCCTTTAGTAATGGGGTCTCAAAGTACGATAATGTTATATATAATTCTTTACATGTTTTTAATTCTTTATGAAGGCTAGCTCAAAGATGGCCCAATCATCTTCCAAAGGGTATAAAAATGATGCAATTTTTTTGTCTAAAAAAAAAAACTGTAGTGGAAAATGAGGTGAAGCTCTCCTGGCCAGAGGCCTCTAGGGTTTTTTGCGTTTACGACCCTTGTGTTACATCCATCCATCCATTATCTGGGTCTTCTCCGGGGCCTCCTCCCAGTGGGACATGCCCGGAACACCTCACCAGGGAGGCGTCCAGGAGGCATCCTGACCAGATG
>JABJVO010000039.1:13202629-13222508 GCA_026770805.1 Boulengeromyrus knoepffleri | reverse complement strand
TTTTTGGTGCTCCTACTAATAGTTTCTGGGACAAGAGGCAGGGATTTTATTCGGGGGGGGGGGGGGGGGGGGTGCGGGGGGGGGGGGGTATGGCAGCGGTGGGCACAGAGGGTTTAATTTCATGTACATACACCCATCCTTCAAAACCATGTTCTGGTCCAACCTCAAAGGGGTCAAAACAAGGGATATGAGCAGCTAATTAAAAGGGGCTCTGTGCAGAAGCTATAAACACAGAAATGCCTCCGACCTGTGAAAGCTGTAAGGATGCAGTGGGCATTTTAGCTCAGTATGAAGCCTGTATGTGATGCAGCCTGCAGTTCTGCTAAAAGCCTCCGTGTCGTGCACCTGACCTGAGTGCCGCTCTTCCTCTAGTCTTTCAAAAGACACACTGCTGTCACTGGGGTCACAGCTCGCCCCCTGCTGGCAGCTCCACTCTGTGCCTCACCCCAGCAGTTAACTAAGAGGCCAAATCCGCTCTTTATATCCAAAGAAGGGGGCTTGGTATTAAACTGGAAACAAAGAAAGACATGCAGCACTGGCGTTTCCTGGCCTCCAGCATGGATGCAGTGAATACAGTTAATTCTCCTCTTCAGATCGGCCCGCTGCTGGGTAAACATCATTAGACGCATGAATTAGGGTCTTTCATGTGTGTTTATTTACTGAAAGCCATGACAAGTGGCTGTGAGTGCCGAGTAGGGGTCTGCTGAGTGATGCGGGGGTGTGCTGCAATGAGGGCAGTGCGTTCACAGTGGGAATGAGGGGTTCGAGCAGAGACAGGAGTGGGGAATATGACCGGCCGCGGCTGCACACTCAGCGCTGTGTGGCTGTCTGTCTGTCTGTCTGTCTGTCCTGCGCGGCCTTTTTAATGCCCTGCTCTTACAGGAACATGCATTAATAACAATTCTTTCATTTTTCCCTTTTGCTCTGTGTCTAGAACCATTTGGTAACGTAATGGATGGCCACACCCTCCTGTCAAGAGCAAAAGGGGTAACTATGTTGTGAAAGGCACTATATAAAAATTAATAAAATTGAACTGAATAATTCATCCCCCTAAAGACAGATATAGATAATACTATTCAGTAGTCGAGGAAACAGGGAAGCAGATCATTGTCATTCCCTAGAGGTGGCTGTCAAAGGACCATGTGGTCAGAAATCAGACATGTGGAAGCAACATAATTCTCATTTCAGCAGCAATTTGCTGTCGAATAAAATGAATAGAGTCATAGGACGTTACTGCTTTAAAACTGAGTGGATAAAACTTTCATGTGATGCTTCCAAGGATCACATGTATGTATTACAAGGGACATGTATGTATTACATTGTGGGGACATTTGGTCCCCACAATGTGATAAAAATTGATTTTGATGTTGCGGGAATCACCTTTTTGGTCCCCACATGGGGGAATTCAATGTTAGAGAAATCTGCAACTGCAATCAAAGAACTAAAAATGCCAAAAGACTTTTTGTTTTGTTTTGTTACTTATGGTTAAGGTTAGGTCTGGGTAGGGTTAAGGTTGCCATAGTTGGAATTAGGGTGTTGCCCATAGAAATGAATGGACAGTCCCCACAAAGATATGGATAGAAACGTGTATGTGGGTCTGTGTCTGTCTGTGACGGTCTGAGTGGTCACGCATATATTACATTGTCCTGCTCTAGAGTATATTTCAAATTTATCAGTTCAAATGCTAAATATATAAACTATAGCCTTAAAGTAGGGTTTGCATTTTGTATATTTTGCGGATGCTTTTATAGAAAACAAAGTACAGCTGAGACAGAGGGGTCAGCTGGTCCCTGGGGCAGCAGGGGTTAGGGGCCTCGCTCAGGGGCCCAACAGCGACATCTAATGACTCGTCTATTTAATAGCATCAAATCATCACAGCCAATGACCTGATTGGTTAATTACCCACATTACATGTTTTTAATTACTATCACGGACCCTTTGTAAGTGTAGCTGCTGTAATAACAGCATTAGATAATTAAAAGCACAGACACAGACGCATGTAGGATTTAACATGCAGGAAGCACAAATTGAGGCTTCTTAGTCTGTACACTAATTATTTTGACCGCTGGACATAAGATAAGGATTCTGCTGGGTAAACAAAAGCTCATTTCAGATTAACCTTATTCCGAATCAAGCTTATATTAATTTATGTGGCACTTATTTAAAAACAGCTTGTCCAGTCAGAAAATTAAATGTGATTTCGATGTGTGGCCACATTATTTTTAAATCAGTAGGCAGCACAGTGCGCGGCCTCTGGGTGATTTCGGCTCTGAATGTGTAATCATTTATAATTCTCCAGAAATACACCAGGCGAACCAAGTGCAGAACATGACTGTTCCTGCCCACAGATAAATCATGTATTGCTGCAAATGTAAAAATGCGAACAGAAACCACAGTGATTTAAAGTCAGTGAGATTAGTTGTTTAATGTGACGAAGGTACAAGTGGACGGGGGCCTTTTCTGCTTCCAAAAACTTCACCTGGTCGACTTGAATGTTGTCCCCCTCTTTGCCTGTGCAGGTAATATAAATTAAATTGTTGGTATGTTAAAAGCAAGAGGAACACAGATCATCTTTAAATGGGCTTCTATAATATAATTCCTGCAAATATTCAAATCCTGGTAATTTTATGACAGTCTCTTGCACTTTCCGGTAAAAAAAAATACACACACACACACACACACATATATATATATATATATATATATATATATATATATATATATATATATTTAAAGGCTGTATCCAGGAATTGCTGTGGTTGGACTGGTGAGCAGAATCATGTGACTGGGGTAATGGGTTGGTGGAATGGGAGTTTATTTGCCATACAGGTGAAACAAACAAACAAACATCCATGCATGCTGGGTCATTTCAGCTTCAGCACAAGGTGGGTAACCAGACGGATGAGTCAGAGTGGGTCTCTTTTATACCCTTAGTAATCACACACAGGTGGTCGAATTGGTGTGTCACCTGACTGCCCCACCCTGAAATTCAGGAATCATCATTCTACTCATACATCCAACCTGGGGGACAGTTGCACGAGTTCCCAGGAATGGATGAGCTGAGGCCAGGGGAGAGAGGATCGTGTCAAAGCTATCAGCTTGCCGTGTTTCATACGAGTTTTCCTGGGAAAACAGTAAATAGCATCTATAGCACCACCCAAAAGCCAGTGACAAAGTGGCCTTCCCAGCCGGGCCGGCGGATGTGACGCCAGCAGCCATCACCAGCTAAACAGGACAGAGTCATACTGCCATCCAGCAGACAGACTCTCTGTCCATCTCCTGCCTCATGCTGAGAGGATAAAGATAGCCTGCCTGGCCGCTCTCCTGCTCGCCCACTTCCTCTTTCCTGTCTCAGCGTGACGCCCAATCAGATTCGGTTGGCTGACAAACAAGCCTCAGTTAAAGTCATCAGGAAGAATGACGGCTCTGTTTGGTGACAGGATGCAGCATGAGGTGGCTGCTGGTCACTGAACATGCCACCCAAACTGAGGAGGGGACAGCTGAGTGCTGTGGCATGGAGATACGGCCAGGTACGGTAGCCCTGGGGGCTTCTGGGTAATCACCTAGATGAGATGGAGGGGCAGTGGATGTCCTGGAGGAGGACCAGTGGACAAGCCGCTTCTCATACCTGTAACTGATTATTAGCTAGTAAATGCAGTTTGTCCTCTTTACAGTGTTTCTCAACCCGGTCCTCCAGGACCCCCAGACAGTCCACATTTTTGGGAGCTGGGAGAGAGCAAAAATGTAGACTGGTAAGCAGCTGGGAGGGAGTAAAAACATGATCTGTCTGGTAGGGCACTGCGAGTGAGCAAAAACGTAGACTGGCCGGTAAGGAGCTGGGAGGGAGCGAAAACGTGGACTGTCTGGTAGGGAGCAAAAATGTGAACTGTCTGGTAGGGTGCTGGGAGACAGCAAAATGTAGACTGCCTGGTAGGGAGCAAAAACGTGGTCTGTCTAGGGGTCCCTGAGGACTGGATTGACTCTATTAAAGCCAAACTCGATCTTGAATGTTTGCTCTTATTGGGCGCTGAGCATCTTAAAAGATGCTCATTCAGTTAACTTACAATGATGATCTTACAAATAAACATCAGACTATATTTCCTGAGCCCACACTCTGGACTGACTGAGCTGTGCACTGATGGATGGATGGATGGATGGATGCAGGGGCATTGTGCAAACCACACAGAAGACATAAAAATACACATATGCAGATATTAATGCTCCTGAAACTATTACACATTCAAACATGTCCAGATAACCTTGTTCACTGCCACTGGGATGTGAGTCGTGAATGTCATGACGTGTCCCCTGGGAATTATGAGGGATGGGGGAGGGAATTAAGAGATGTGATCTGACGCAGGAAGCTTGGCTATTGGCCAGTTTACCCTGACTGCAAGTTTACTGTAAGTATTCACAGTCACATAGGCATGTCAGTGGTTAATTAGGGGTGTAATGGTACAGTTTTCTCACATTTCAAACAATGAAATTGTTCCATATAACAACTCTCCATTCAGAAAATTGGCAGCATGACTAACTTGGCTTAGGTTATGTCTCTAACTATATAGAGTCAAGGAGAGAAAAGCATTGAAATTAAAAGTGCCTGTTAATTTTGATAATCTTTAGGTGTTTTGTCGATTCTGTTTTAAATGAACAGTGTACCTAGTGTATGTACAGTATATTTAATATAAAATTAAGTTTTGGAACACCAAATCTTATCTTTATGAAGAAAAATAATTTTGTTTGACATGAACATACATGAAGCACATCAGCCACAGGCAATGGCAGCACAGTAATTGTAGATAGATTAATTGCCAATACAGTGGAAACCACTTACAGTGATCATGGTTATGGTGACCAATCGCTTATATGGATCAAAAAGCTTGGGACAGAATCATTCCTGTACAAATACTGTTTAAATAACTCCCTTATAGTAATCAAATAATCCACTTACAGTATTCATTTTGGGTCTTTTTAAACAAGACAACATATGGAAAAAAATAAAACTGCAGTAATTCCTTTTTTTAATTTTACTTTGATCGCCCTGCTGTACCTTGCGGTAACTGCTCTGCTTCTGGCCAGCTACCTGAGGCTGATGCTATGTGCATAGAAAACATGACGAGTTATTTTCTCTCAATGACAAATATAGACTCAACAAAGCTGAAAATAAACCGCCAAAAACGAGCCACCGAGATGCAGCAGCAAAACTACAATAAGCACTTTGAGACAATGTCACATTGTAAAAATGACCTACAGTAGTAAAATTTAATTGAATATTATGTACAGTACTGTATTGTATTATAGCGTATTTACACAGTTCAGCAATTTAATTTGTACAGTACTGTAATTTGAAAAGTGTTTCAAACAGCTGTACTGTGTTTTGAAATCAACAATAAAATAAAGTAAATACCACGCTTCCCATTTTATTACCTTATATTCATGTAATAAATATACAAATGTCAATTAGATGCTAATCTACCTGAGACATAAATAAAAAGAAAAGAATCGTTTATAATCATCATCCGCTTATAGTGATCAATTTCACCCAGACAGACATGATCACTATAGGTGGGATCCACTGTATTACAAACTCCACAACCCAGGAGAGTGCGGAATGTTTTTGATGGAGTAGACCCACATAAAGGGGGCAAAAAAACATATTGTGGTGAGTGGTCAAGTCATTTTAATAGAGAAGATGACAACTCTTTTAAAATTAAATATTTTCTTAGTCTTGTATTTTGTTTGGTTACTTATGGTTAAGGTCTGGGCTGGGTAGGGGTTAAGTTCGTCATTGCTGTGATTAGGGTTATGCCCAGAGAAACGAATTGATAGTCTAAACAAAGATCTGTGTGTGTGTCTCTCTCTCTGTGTTTTTGTGTGTGTCTGTCTGTCTCTCTGTGTATGTATGTGTGTGCGTCTGTGTGTGTGTGTCTGTCTCTCTTTGTGTCTGTGTGTGTCTGGGTGTGTGCATGTGTGTGTGTGTTTGTGTGTATCTGTGTGTGTGTGTGTGTCTGTCTGTCTGTCTGTTTCTCTGTGTCTGTATGTCTGGGTATGTGCATGTGTGTATCTGTGTGTGTGCGTGTGTGTGTGTGTGTGTTTGTGTGTGTATCTCGCGTAAGGAGAGAGTGGAGGGTGGCCACTTGACTGAAATTCACTGTAACTGACAGATTTAAGCAGCGAGTGCCAAGTGCCTGTGATTTAGCATTTTTAGTGTCCTTCAGTTTTGTTCAGATATATAGAATTTAATTGTTTGTAATCCCCGTGTATCAGTGTAAAATGTAAACAAAAATCATAACTTACAGCTTAGTTACTCATAAGTTATAAGCAGCAGATGGAAGCAGAGCCTGCAGGTGTGAGCGCTGGTCACTGGCCTGCCGTGGGGGTTCAGGGCTACGCCCACGCGGCGCTCGCGGCGTCCCTCCCACCAGCGTGTGACTCAGCTTGCATCCGTCACTCTTTCATGCTGCTGCGCCCACTTACACCTACTGCCGAGTGTCTGGGCCATGAAGGATGGGCGCATGAGGAGGCAGCTGCTTGGGGAAGAGGAGCATTGTGGGAAATATGGCAGAGCTGGAGATAAAGTGCCGCGACCTGCCACAGCTCAGCTATGTGTGCACTTAAAGGCTGTCTACATGGAGGAGCATATAGCTACCGGACTCTAAGGATTAAAGGGTATGACCACGTGAATCTAAGGTACACAGGATATGACCACATAAGCCTAAGATATAAAGGATATGCCCACATCATTCTAAGGTATAAAGGATACCGCCACGTAAATTTGAGGTATAAAGGATACGATCACCTTTACCTAAGGTATAAAGGATGCGGCCACATGAATTTAAGGTATAAAGAATATGGTCATGTGAACCTAAGGTAAAAAGAATATGGTCATGTGAATCTAAGGTATAAAGAATATGGTCATGTGAATCTGAAACGGAAGGACACCCTTCAAACATCACACAGCTTAAGGTGTTCTTCAATGAAGAGTGGGGAAAACTTTCTGCCAGTCGATGTCAGAGATTGATAGATTGTTATAGGAAACGTCTCATTGAGGTTATTTCAGTATTTATTTCAAGGGGGAAATACTAGCTATGTCCTAACTTTTTCCTCAGTAGGAATTGGCATCTCAGTTAATTGCCTTTGTTAAATAAGTGAATTTGTTCCTTGTTTTTGAATAGGTGATGCAATTACATCACCTTCATCACAGATATAATTTGAAAGAAGAATTATTACTGATATGTTGATATTTCTTAATCAAAAACTAAATATTCAATGGGGTGCCCTAATTTTTTCATATGACTATATGTAGAAGCACCTTCACTAACTAAGATGCATTCTTTCAGTCGTATATGATACCGCACTCACTCATTCACTTGAGTGATGCCAAAAACACCGATTCATTCAGGTGTGATACCTGTTCATTTTCTGTACCTGTCCAGATCCTATCCTGGAAGCTACAGGTGAAAGACAGGGAACAACCAGGATGGGTGCCAGCCAATCACAGGGCACACACTCACACACTTTTAGTAACTTCAATTCAACTTAGCATGTTTTTGGACTATTGGGGAGGGAACCTCCCACTGACCCTGGAAGAACATGCAAATTCCTCACATGGAACCCTGGCAGAGACTCAAACCCTGGTCCCAGAGGTGTGAGACAACAGTGCTAATCACTGTGCCCCACATATGTTGTTGAACACTCATTCACTAACATATGATTTATTCATGTATATTACCAAACACACGCATTTGCAAGTTGCTTGGTGGTGCAGTCCTTAACACTGTTGCCTCCTGCTTCTGGGACCAGGGTTTGAGTCTCCACCATATGTCTTGTGTGCTTCCTGTGTTGTTATGTGGAGGTTAATTGGAGTTTCTGAATTACTTGTAGGACTGAATGGTGTGTGAGTGTGTCCTGTGATGGGTTCTGTGTGTAGCCTCTGAGATAGAGAATGGACAGTCATTCACTCATATGTGACACCAAATGCACTCATATGATACCACACAGAATCATTTACAGAAGGTTCTAGAGGAAATTTTTCCAGTATGGTCAATGTCAACTTCACACCTTAGAGTGAACGATAGCAGTTATTCACACACATGACACCAAACACATTCGGTCCCTGAAACATGACACAAAAAACAATTATTCATTTAGGGCCTGTATATGATCACAGATAGACTTCTTTACTCATATGACCACAAACATACCACTTCACCTATGTAACATACACTGCTAACCCTAATGATAAGAAACAGTCTTTCATCAATATGTGATTATATGTATTTTCGTGCCAAACAGCTATTTCAGAATTGTACGTATTTTTATAAGTTTATATAGACCTATGTACTCTTATCTGTTGCATTTAATTAAACGGCCAAAATGAACTTTATATCATGAAACACATCAATTAAAAGTGAGGATTATAAAGTTTGCATGATCGTCCTTCATGTGAATTGGAATAAAGGCGGGAGTGAGTTGCGTGCATCGCTTTAACTTCAGCGTGACTACATAGGACGGGGAAGGTTATCAGCGCGGAGAGCGGCCGAAGCCGGTCCCCCTGCGGTCCGAATGGGGCGCCGCGACCTTGGCTAAACTGCACGCCATGAATGAAATTCCAGGTTTTTCGATCGCATCGACCTCAAGTATTTCCTAGCCCCGCTGAAATGACAGCCTTTGTGATTCACAGACCCGATGAATACAGCGGACTCTCTTGACGTCAGAAGTGAGAATGAGCGCCGCGTCCAATTGGGCTAGAACAGGACTGGGAAGCTGGTACTGGAGAAACTGCGATCGTCGCTGGAGATGCATGTAAACGGAGGAATAATACGCTGAACGCTACGGACTCCCCCAAAACTGCACCGAAAAATATAAGGAACTGGTAAATTTTTTTTCAACGTCCCTTTCTTAGACCCCCGCCCCGTCTGTACCGCCAGTTTCTGCTTCTCCGTCTGCCTGTCAAGGAATGCTCTGAGAATAAACGTAAAAAGGCACCATCTCATCGGCGATTATGGAAATAAGAGAGTGCATGGGATGAAACGCACGGCAAGTCCGGTTAGTCTTAAAATTTATATTTATTAGTATTTATCTATTTTAATCTTATTGCACTAATTCAAGGGACAGCTATTGTGACTCCTCGTGGCGGGATTGCACCATTTTGCTTCACTTTATGACCTTTGCAGTTCTTTATAGCTGCGGATACAATTAGTGCCAGAGCCGGGGAGCATCTTGGGGAATGACTCGCATGTTTAATGTTTGGTGGGATCTGTGCCGCTACCCGTGCATGTTGCCGGTTGTGCTATAGCTCCCTTGCGAAAATAAAGCCGTATTCCCACACATAGGAAATATGTCCGTAAAGCCCTACGCTCTTTTTTTACTGGTTCCAAAAATAGCTTTTCGAGCGGCGTGATGTCAACAGTCCCAATGTGAGGGATATTCTCGCTTCAGTTTAACCCTATATTGTCGCCATGGAGGTGCGCTTAAGTAGTTCATTAAAACGCACGGAGGGGCTGATGTGTGGTGGAAATATTCGCTTTTATTTTTGCAACCGAAAAAATGCCGATTAAGTTGACCTTCGCGTTGGAAGTGTTTAGTGTGTATATATTGGCGAATCTTGTCCCAGTTAAGGTCCTTTTTTTTAACAAACTGACCCATCTGATATGGTTTAAGGGTATACGGGTGTGCAGTAGAAAAATGATTTAGTGCGTGGTAATATTAGGGGTGGGGGTATTCCGTTTAAGTTTTAATGAGTATCACTCACACCATCTCCTTCTCATTCCAACACCCGCACCCCCTCTCTCCCAGCTATGATTCACTCACTTGCCGCAGCAATGAGCAACCAAGTCCAAAACAACTCTTTGCTGAACTCGTTAACCTGGAATTTTTTGGATGGGAGGAACTCGTCGCCGGTGAGGAGCTCCGACGTGCGCCCGGTGCCTGTGAACCCGTGGGACATCGCGCTCTGTGTGACGGGGACAATCATCTCTTGTGAAAACGCAATAGTGATCGCCATCATTTTTTACACGCCCACCCTCAGGGCACCCGCCTTCATCCTGATAGGAAGCCTCGCCTTCGCGGATCTGCTGGCGGGACTAGGACTCATACTCAATTTTATTTTCACGTATATGCTGAACACGAAATTCGTAACCCTGATTTCCGCTGGACTGCTGATCGCCGCCTTTTCTGCCTCGGTGCTGAACATCCTTGCGATCACGGTGGACAGGTACCTCTCCTTATACAACGCGCTCACCTACCATACGGAGAGGACAGTGACTTTCACTTATGTCGTTCTTGTCCTCATTTGGTCGATCTGCATCGCGCTGGGTTTACTGCCCGCTTTAGGATGGAACTGCTTGAAAGACGAGTCCTCCTGCAGCATCTGCCGCCCGGTGACGAAAAACAACGCCGCCCTGCTGGCGGTGTCCTTCCTGCTAATCTTCGCGTTAATGATGCAGCTTTACCTGCAGATCTGTAAGATCGCCTTCAGGCACGCACAGCAGATCGCGGTGCAGCACCAATTCATGGCCACCTCCCACGCCTCCTCCACCACTAAAGGTGTATCCACGCTCTCCATCATTTTGGGCACATTTGCGCTCTGCTGGATCCCATTCGCCATGTATTCCCTGGTGGCCGACTCAAGATACCCGATGATCTACACATACGCCACAGTTCTGCCGGCCACTTGTAATTCAGTCATAAACCCCATCATTTACGCCTTCAGGAACCCTGACATTCAGAAATCTCTGTGGCTTGCCTGCTGTGGATGCGTCCCCTCTAACTTTTCTTTGCGGCCACGGGCGTCAAGTGATGTATAGTAGTTGATATTTTAGACCCTTTTCTAGTGTTATTTTCATAACTCCGCAAATCCGTTAAAACCTCCTCATGAGTTCAGATGATACAAACTATGCATTGACATATTGCATTTACCTAGCTACTGTGCGGTATTGCATTGCGCGCATATTTCCGCGGCATGTCAGGGCGGTGTATGTACCTAAGTCTGCCCCGTCTAGGATTTGGGCGATGCTTTAAAACTAGTACCACTTAGCATCAGTGTATGTAAAACGAGGAAACGCATCGACGATGGCGGTAGAGAAATGCAGCTCGGTTTGCACCTCGTTCTCGGCAATGTGGAGCTTCAGTTTGTTAACCCCATTAAAACAGGCTATTTGCGCATCCATGTTTCATGCCAAAGAAGCGAGTCCCGGCTTTTCATTTTTCTGGCTTTCGGGGCTATCGAGCAGCCGAAGTAAATGATTCCCATATTAAAACATCTCTTATAATTAAACCTTTTCAAATTGCAAATGTTATCGCCCACGTTTACGTATCAAAGACAATACTGCCTGTGTCCACACCATATAACTGATGCATAGCAAAGCATTTGGACGCAGGGTTTAGCGTGGTCACTTTGTGCTGGTAAATAAAGCAGTTTTTCCGCCGAGTCATTTCAGCACCGCGGACAGAGACTTGCGCCCGTAAAAGTCACAGGCATGCTTGGGCAATTTAGGATTTTCAGTCGCCGCAAATAATACATAACAATTGGCCTACTGCAATATGTAGACCGATTAAGGCTTTTGGGCATCATGTATGTGCGTCATTTTCCTGGTGACCGCGTTATTCTCGTAGGCATTTGCGTCGAAGTCACATAAAAGCGCTTAGTGGGGACCCTTTTGATACCCGGTGTGGCGATCGACAATCATTCACGTGTAAGATATCCCATTACAGATTCTCCGATCGGGAATTAGGGCAGGATTATTGGTTTTCCTTGGAATAAAGAAACGGTAAATGCGGTTTTAAATATGCGTTTAATCAGGCGTGACTCTTGGCTTCTAAACGCAAATTCCCTCCATCCAGCATCTCATTCCTAGTCGGTTTGGATTTTGATCTTGGTACTGTATAGTAAGCATTTATTTTCACATCAGGAGCGTTTTAGGAGGATCAAGCAATATACGTATAATACAGCAAACTCTGCGTCTGTGCCTGGGAGAGCCAAATATCTCGTCATATAACTGAATCTTTCAGTCGCAGTTTAAATCAGTATTCTGCAAAAAACACAGGCGAAAGTAACCAAAATGAAGTGAAATGTAAAATTTCGAAATTTCACGCAAAGCATTTTTTGGGAATTATACTTCCTAATACAACGAATATGTCCCTTGACATTATGAATTAATGTATTGTTTCGCTGTTTTGCCAGTGCAGTACCTATTGGTATAGACGCGTTGACAAAGTTGATAACGTCATCCTTCTACCTGTACCTGGTGGAACTGTGCTCTGTTCAATTGTAAAATGTAAGAGAAATAAATAAAAAGAAAAACATTGGCCTGGTTGCACAAATGATAAGGAATATAGCCTATAGAATATAGAAGTCTTAAATGTCACAGCCTAGCAAGGTTTGTCATTAATTCAGCATTTTCATTGTTTTTTTGTACAAGGACGCCATTTTTGAGTGTGATTATTGTTGATTTTACGAAAAAATTAAATAACATGGATAAGCATTGTGGCTAACAGAAAACATGTTTGTATACCTGTGAACATTTAAAGGTGGTATTTTACAATACTTTTTAATTTTTTTAATTTTGAAAGGGAAATTTATAACGAGTATGCACGTGGTTAGTTGGCGTTTCATCCGAATACAGTCCTTTAGTATGACGTAATAATAATTATAAGTATTATTATTATTATTATTATTATTATTATTATTATTATAAGAGTCGATATAGACTCTTGGCGCCCATGTATGGACGCCAGTCCTGAATGTCCTGTCTTCTGTCTGGACCTTCAAGTACCAACACTTATTGTATTGCCTTCAAACTTGATATGTATGTAAAATGTTCTTAGATGTCATGCAATAATTTGTAATATATAATCGTGAGGATGGTAAAACATAGGAGAATATCCGAGTCTGGTAATGAAAATAACACATGGCTATTTAATGTGGATCATATACATTAAATAGTAGCACAAAGATGCTTAAATGTACTACAAAGAATATATCCTAATAGGTCAGGATGTTATATCCTTTAGCAAATACGTGATCAGATCCTACAGATTTATTGCAGCTTTGATATTATCATGTTCACCTTTACAGATGCGAAATGATTAAACGATAGTTGTAATTTGCAACATAGTTTAACAATCAAATGTTCAAATAAGGAAATCAAATGTTCAAATATATTTATTTTTTAAAGAAAGGTATCAGATGACTAACCACTTAAAATAGAACAAATGACAACGGGGGAGCAGGGAGGGGGTGGGGGAAAGGTTAAGGCCGATGGGATTGTGAATGCTAATTATAGATTTAGTTTGTAGATGTTGGGGTGACACCGCTGTGTGAACACGTACCCCCTCGTCTAGCTCCAGAAGCGAAGCAAGCAGGCTAACTGCATGAGCGAATCGCTCCTGTGCTTCTTTGCTCATCGCTTAGCCGGCCGGCCGGCTGGCTTATATTCGGCAGTGACCATCAATAGCCTATGTAGTGACCGTGTTTGCTTTGGCTGTGTAAATATGCATATGGATTATTAGTCTGCAGCTTTAAATTAACCCCCCCCCCACGGCGCCACCCGCGGTTTTGGATACCGCTCCCTTCCTGGCGCGCGCTGGACTGGAGCCTACCGAAACCTCTGCCGCGTGCCGCTTTACCCACAATGCCCTCCTCCCTAACCTCGTTCATTAAGACGCATGATTTGTTTTCACGTTTCTTGGATAAGCCTTAAACTTTTTATTCTTCTGTGCAATAAATGTTGTTTTTAGAGAGGAACCCGATAAGCAGACCCTTCTGTTCTGGCTCGCTTAGCCAGGCCGGCTGAGCACTGTAGTGAGTATGGTGCCAGCGGTATTTTGTAAGTCTTTTTAAACCAATGATTTAGGTCACCATATCTTTAAAATCCAGTAACAGTTCATTTAAGGCTTTTTAGAACTCTTAAATATCCCTCTAAAAGCAACAGATATTATGTATGTTTTAATGGCAGTCAGAAATGTATCATATTTACTTTCACGTTATACTCAAAAAGGTTTCAAACTTTAAGTTCCTTAACGTATTACCTGTTCAAAAGTACTAATGTTATTTTGTTGAAGTCATCTTATGCAATGGCTAAATGAGACCATATTTAAATATAAAACTATATTTTTGTACACATTGTGAGGGCATTGGTTCAGTAATGTGTGTTGTTATGACTGTGAACGTGTTTGTTTTTTTTCTTTAAAAATTATTGGTATTTAAAGTGCCACATTTAAGGTGTGTTATTTGTCTTGGACGATAGTGGCACCTGAGGTCACAAAGTCACTGTGGATGAAGGATAAACGAGCTATAATGTAGAGAGCGTCAGTGTGCAGTAGCGAAATATGTCCATAATGCATGCAGTACAGGCGGAGACCAGCAGGGGTCCTCAGTTTTCTCCATGGAGGGCAGAGGTCCAAGCAAGCCAGCTGAAGGTTTGCTTACCTCCCTCTTTCGGCCAGAGCCTAGATAGGCGGGACCTGGCTCATTTTAGAAAGCAGACAGATGGCAGTAGAGCAATGGAGGCTCCCTTTGTCTGCTTCAGGAGAGAGGACCGTCAGGAGCGTGATTTATCACCGCTATGCCACTCCCCGGTCACTATAGTGACGTCACACTGATGTGTGTACGTGCATTGGCATAGTAACAAAACACTGATTGCTCACTGAAGAAGAGATAAATCCAGAAGGTTCTGGACAGTACGCACCTCTGTGCTGGTTCACGAGCGGCTGGCGTTCTGCCCCCATCTAATGCTATGACACATGGTGCATTATGAGAGGGGTAGACAGAGTAATCTGAGTCGTCTTAAGAGAAGTCTGTCCTTTAGTTAAAGGACGCCTCTTCAGATAAAAATAAGAGAAGGTCACTTTAAAGACGGGCCCCTTCGTGCATGAATTCTACTGCGGTGCTACTATAAATACATCTGAAAATGCAAGACAAAACCAGTCAAGTTGCCCAAAATCCTGGGCTTGAACTTCCTGCCTCTCTCCGTTTAGCAGGAAGAAGCTGCTGGAGGCTTTCCAGCATAAAGATACACAGGACCATCTTGCCATCCACTCTCACTTATTAGTTATTGTGTGATAAACATTATATGCACCCATCAACAGATGCTACTGTATGTCACTTCTACCTGCTAGCAGTTTTGCTTATGTTCTCACACGTGTAAGAATTGATTTCATGTTTGAATGTTATTTATTAATATGGATATTTCCTGACATGGGAAGAGAAATTGGTTTATAATACTGTGATGTAAACAATTTTTTGTATGGTGAGATTCAATTTCTGATAAGTACAATGCACTTTATTCAATGAAAGGACATGGTATATATTGCACTGTGGTGAATGTATTCCTTGCTGAAAATTTATTTTTATTACTGTAAATATAAAAAATATCCAAGGGAAAAAGTTGTCAAATAAAATGAATAATGAAGAACTCTGAAAATGTGTTGATGTCTGGCTTGTATTTATCAAGCATCTTTGCCAGCTGTTATTCAGGGCTAATTTTAGATCATCCTTTTTTTGTCAGTTATTTTTATATACTGCAAAGCTGTAAATGGAAGGAACTAAATGTCTGAACACCTCCCCTTACATTCTCTCTCTCTCTCTCTCTCTCTCTCTCTCTCACACACACACACACACACACTACATTATAGTTTCCATTCACAGCAGCACCATTCTCCATCGATTTCAGGAGGTACGATGAGGCTTGAAAATGCAGGAAGAGACATGAGGAGGTGGGGTGAAATATGTGGAGGCAGGGTGAGACATGGTGAAACGTGATGAGGAAGGGTGAGTCGTGAGGAGGTGGAGTGAGATGTGAGGAGGCGGAATGAGACGTGAGGAGGTGGAGTGAGATGTGAGGAGGCAGAATGAGATGTGAGGAGGCGAGGTGAGACGTGAGGAGTCGGAATGAGATGTGAGGAGGCGGAATGAGATGTGAGGAGATGGGGTGAGATGAAAGGAGCCAGGGTAAGATGTGAGGAGGCAGGGTGAGACATGAGGAGGCAGGGTGAGACGTGAGGAGGCAGGGTGAGATGTAAGGAGGTGGAGTGAGATGTGAGGAAGCAGGGTGAGTCTTGTAAGGCTTGAGGTCTCCAAAGCCGCTTCCTGCTTCTCTAAATGCCTTGCACTCTGTTTTCATGCTTCACATTTTCTACACTGAGTATTGATAATTAGTCACCCGTTCATTAGAATGCATCGTTTTTGGTGAATGGAGATGGTAATTTGTTTATTTTGGGGTGGATTTGGATTTGGGAAGTCGACCATACTGTCTTAAGTGAGACTTGGTTTCTCTGACTTCGTTTGATTAGCCTTAGTAGAGCTTTAAAGAAGGTCAAATCAGTGCAACACATGGTACAGGATCTGGTACCTCACTGGGAAAGCTAACAGCTTGTGCCCATGTGTTATTATGAAGTGTAAACACTGGTTGGAAAAAAATATATAATGATTACGAAATTGTCATTTATTTTTATACAAAAAGGAATAATGGCTCTGGGCCACTTAACCCGAAATACACAGAGGGCCCTCATGTTGCAGGGAAAGTGGGAGATATTTAAAGCTTAATTATGGAACTATGATTAAATTACTATAGAGTTACTATTAAGTTATAGGATTTTTGAGCGGTGTTTTAATATGGGTGTGGGTGGTGTTAGGAACACCTCTCTCGTTTGCAAGGAATATTCCAGTGGAATGTAAAGTCCCCTTTGGGTTAATTTACCTGATTGTGTGACACATTTTGTGTAATAATATGTTCCAGCTTTTAAGATTGATGAAAAAACTGAATTTAGCAGCAATGAAAACCATTTAAATGAATGACACATTTGTTTGTATTTTTATATTTTTATTTTGTTTCATAGTTTCAAACATAGTGCCAGTTGCATGAATAAATTGATCAAAATAAACATGAATATGATATTGTAATATAAATTATTACTGAATGAGAGGCATGACTGAAGGTGAAAATGACAGTCCCACTTTACCTGAACAGTAATTATTGTTTCTGTACATTTTAAGATCCTCTGATATTTCTCATTTATATTTTACCAGCACCTGAAACAAGTTAGAGTGGCGGGCCTGAAGTAAGTAACATACCTTCTCCTGAACCATTCACCAGGTTCTACTCTAAATCCATTTACCAACAACCTACTCTGGAGAATGTCACGGTGGGCTGTCCCCATCCCAGGTACCACAGGGTCAGGCTGCACCCTGGATGGGACACCAGTCCATTGAAGATCACGTGCACACAATACATGGGCAAAACATGCAAACGTCACACACTGAAAGGTGGGGTTCAAATCCAGCCTCTTAGTTAAAAATGAGTCAAACGGTTGTCAGCTGGCTGTAGTGAGATTTCCAATTCCAGACAAGTCTGCACACACATTTACACATACGTAAGAGTTTATTAACCTTATAAATAGTCTCTAGGGTTTGCAGACTACCCCATCACTTTTGATGTGGCTAATTTTAGGTTTATAATGGAATAATATAGATTTGCTGCAAGATTCCTTGTGCCAGCGTGAGAGTCTGAAAGCATGAGTGTCACACCAGAAGTGTGAGACTTGGCAGCCCTGTGACTAGATCCAAAGAAGCCCTGTGTTGTGTAAATGGTTGTATATAAAAATCGTTGTTACGATGCAGTGAGATCCATGACTACATTAAAGGACCTGTAATGTAATCGATCTTGGATGTTTATTAGAGGTATTTCAGGCAGCTTTATTGATCACATATCAATGCTGTATCGATGTTATACCAAAAGGAAAGGTGAGCTTTTGCTTTGCCGGTGCAGGGTCAGCTTGGGACATCTTACCCCACATTGTCTCGGAATTTGCAGCGACATCAGAAATGCTGTGCTCATTTTTGGCTAACCTTCCTCCCCTTAGCTCCAAGACTTAATGTACTGTACACATATTAGCATGCTGATATGCCATTTACGACGTCCATTAAGCTGCTTTTAGTCAGAATAAGCAAGCTGTTCACTCAATGTAACTATAGATAGTTACAGCCCATCTTCTGATCGCTATATTTAACTGTTTAATTTGTGGTTTCAGCTATTTTCGGCTGATGTGTTAGCTAGTGGTGTGCTTTGCCCACAGAGGCAAAGAGAAGGGCCTCTCATGATTGGATAAATGCTGCACATTTTAAACACCACAGCCTCTGCAGTAAGACACGCGGAACCTTATTTATTACACCGCAACAGATTAATTCAAATTTCAGGTTAATTAACAATTAAGGGTTTTGCTAGTTATGCTTTTAGAGCAAAATGATCCAAACTATTGTAAAAAATGCATGCAAAGAAAAAAAAAAGGTCTAAAAATTGTCATATTATCCAGGCAGGTAGTTAAAAAGGTTATAAATCTCTCTGGAGGACAGGGGACTACTATACTACTGACTAGCAATGGGAGTTGTGGCCCATGCCACCTGCAAAATTAATGCCATTGAAAAGGTTAAAGGTTGCTGCAAGAAATGCGACATTCCACTTCAGAAAGGCAGCTACCATGTGAGTGAGGCTGGTTGCCATGACGTAATGCACCGTGTTCCCAAGCCAAGATGCGTGGATCTCACATTTCTTTTTATTCCCCCAAAAATAACTTTTAAAAGTAAAGCGATGGTATTCGCCTACACTAAATAATATTAAAGAACACTGCTATTAATATATTAAATGTGATACAAATCATTTTCTGAACTTGTTTGTCTAGTTTAGGGTGGCAGAGGGTCTGGACCCTATTGGCACAAGGCAGGGAACAACCCTGGATGGGGTGAAAATCCATTGCAGGGCACATGCACACACCAATCGCACCTATGGGCAATATGGTAACTCCAGTTTAACCTCAGCAGGTTTTTGGACTGTGGGGGGAACCCAGAGCACCTGGAGGAAACCCTATGATGACACAGGGAGAACATGTAAACTCCACACACACACAGCCATGGTGGAGACTTGAACCCTGGTTCCAGAGGTGGGAGGCAACAGTGGTAACGACTGCATCCAAACAGCTTTCAGTATTGATTATATATTTTTGGCTGACATGACGTCCGTGAATTTCTGCAATCTTTCCAAAAGTTCCAAAAATATTCCCATTTCCCAGTTCTGGTGGCTGAGCTTTTCCAGCCACTGCCACGCGATCAGAGACCTTCTGCTGATTTCCGGCAGATGCGGCTCTCTGTATGTGGCAGCCCCTGCTGTGGACGCGGCTGACCTCAAACCACACACAGCCATCTCAGTTAATCCCCCCCTTGGTTTGAGTTCCTGCTCCCAAGCTCGGCACATTTACACCTGCTGACTCAGTGTCCCGGCTTATGATTGTGTGTTATGATCCAGTCCCCCAACCTGAGTCTGTCCAAAGTCTGCCTCTTCCTTTTGGGGCAGAGGGACCGACTTCCTGCTCTGATCTTCTTAGAGGTTGCAGAACAGGCTTTATCAGCCCCAGAGGGACCACCGGTCAGTTGAGGTCACAGCGCTATGCCGGTCAGGCCAGTAGGGGGCAGCAGTAAACACACAAATTTAGATCTTACCCTGAAGTCATAGCTGTAGCCTTCCAGATGTTTCTCTAAATTACTTAAAACAGAATCAAAGTCAATATTTGAGCATCTGTTCATATAAAAGCCCACTCATCCCCCCATGCATGTTAATGTAAATATGCCAACCTATACTATACTGCCAAAAGTATTGGGACACCCCCTAAATCGTTGAATTCAGCTGTTCCAATCACTTCCATAGCCACAGTTGTATAAAATCAAGCACATAGGCATGCAGGCTACTTCTACAGACATTTGCGAATGAATGGGTCACTCTCAGGAGCTCAGTGAATTCAAGTGTGCTACCGTGATATGATGCCACCTGTGCAATAAGTCCATTTGTGAAATTTCCTCGCTACTAAATATTCCACAGTCAACTGTTAG
>JABJVO010000039.1:13184313-13202529 GCA_026770805.1 Boulengeromyrus knoepffleri | reverse complement strand
CCACAGTCTCGGATTTGGAGGTGCTGATTCTCATCCCAGCCGCTTCACACTTGGCTGCGAACTGCTCCAGTGAGAGCTGAAGGTCACGGTCTGATGAGGCCAACAGAACCACATCATCTGCATTTTAGCCCTGTGTTAGAATAATTGGCATTTCTGCAGGAATGGATCTGATCTTCAGCTATGTAGTAACAGTAAATAAAGACAGTGTTACTTAACAAACAAAACATACTGCGTTCTATATTGCCATTGACTGGAGAAGCATGTGAGTACTTACATTCAGTTGAACATAGTAACTATATTACCAGAGCTGGCTTCACGTGGAGCTCTCAGGAACAGTGTAGTTTTATGTGTCCACCTACCAAGGTGCCACTTGGTAAAGTGCTAGACGGCGGGTGTGAACAACCTCTCAATTGACCAATATTGTCCGCTGCCAAGAGAAGGGACAGCACTGTCCCCAATTGACTGACAAAATGTGATGCCACAGGGTTGGTCAGCAGGGCTAACTATGCAGTTACTGGCGCTATAAAGTACATGAATACGTATGTTAATAGTAAATGTCGTAAATGTTTCTCTCTCTATGTAGGTCTGCTGCATCGAAACCATTCTGCACCCTCTACAGTTGTGACGATACATACAAAGAACAAGGTGGCAGCATGCGACAGATTGTTTTCATCCACGTGATTGATTTGGTTTTGTATACAACCACCTTTAGATCTTCCAAAGTCCACAGCAGCGACAGTAACAGCTACTGACCCAATGGCCCAATGACTCAATGGTAGGGACCTGCAAACATTCTGGATAGGTGACTTGAGGCAGTGCAGAGACTGGATCCCCCTTTGAGGGGGTCACAGTTGGGTCACATGAAAACCACAGAGTACTTTTGGCAGCGTGTGGCTCAGTGGGCTAAGCCTGTGTGCTTGTAATCAGAAGGTCGCTGGTTCAAACCCAGCCTCAGCACGTCTGCGGGTCCTTCAGCAAGGCCCTTAACCCCCAGCTCCCTGGGTGCTGCTATGGGTGGCTGCCCTTCGCAGATAACTTACTCTACAAAGAGCAAGCTGAGGGAGGTGTAAAAACAATTTCCCCACGGGGACAATAAAGTATCAATTATCCCCCTGGTCAAACCTTCAGAGTAACTCTAACCCAAACCTTCTGAGTAAATTTAGGGAATGAGGTTCTGTCAGACAAGATGAAGTTGAAGTTGCATTGGGAGAGTTCTTTGTGGTTCGATGAGATTGTTTCAGGCATAAAGTAGATCAGATTGTAGCTGCCTTTGCCAGCTGCAGTGTGCGGCTCAGCTGATTGGGAAGCTGTGCCTATGATTGTAAGGTGGTTTCACCACTGGGGCCTTGAGCCAGACCCTCAACCCCAATTGCTACACAGGCTAGTGGCCGCTACATTGTTTTGGCTAAACACAACTGTCAAACAAATAAATGAACAATCTTCCAGCAGTGGAAAGTGAGAGTGATTTATATTGCAGACGCAAATCTCGAAAAAGTACTCACTTCTAAGCATTTTGGTTTATTTTCGTATATCTTTGTATAAATACATGTAAATCTTGATTCATATGTTTTATTCAGACCTTATATAAATGAAAATGGGCAAATGCTCGTGGGGGTCCGGAGTCTATCCCAGCGGCTACAGGCACAAGGCAGGGAACAGCCCAGAATGGGGCGCCAACCCATCACAGAACACACACACTCACACACATGCCTACGGCAATTCGGTAACTCCAATCAGCCTCAGCGTGTTTTTTAACTGTGGGAGGAAACCAGCGTACCTGGAGGAAACCCCACGATGACACAGGGAGAACATACCAACTCCACACACATGGAGCCATGGTGGAGACTCGAACCTAAGTCCCTGAAGTGTGAAGCAACCGCACTAACCACTGCACAACCATCCCGCCCAAGCTTTCACCAATCACCTTTCTTATTTTGTACCAGCTGACAACCACTTTGGCATTTATTAAGCATAAAAGGTGTCAGAAGATAGTAACATGTGGCCAGTATTATAGCACTGAAAGATATTCTTTATTAACACTTCCGGTGAGCTATAATGCTACTAAAAAGTAGCGGCACAGTAGATTAAACTGCTGATTACCTGCGCATCCTGTCCCCAAAAAGTTGATTTCTCACTTACAGGTACACTGTGAGGCTATGTGTGCATAGTGTCATGCACACGGAGCGGGGTAACAGCACAGGATCAAAACAAAAGCAAAAACATCAACGAAGCACAGGTAACTGGACCGACACACAAAACAGGCACAAGGGCAACAACTAGGATACACTGACTGCATTGTCCCAAGTGTAAAGTTTGGTGGAGTGGGGATTATGGTGTGGGGTTGTTTTTCAGGTGTTGGGCTTGGCCCCTTAGTTCCAGTGAAAGGAACTCTTAATGCTGCAGCATTCAAAGCCATTTTGGGCAATTTCATGCTCCCAACTTTGTGGGATCAGTTTAAGGATGGCCCCTTCCTGTTCCAACATGACTGCGCACCAGTGCACAAAGCAAGGTCCATAAGGACATGGAGGAGCGAGTCTGATATAGAGGAACTTGACTGGCCTGCACAGAGCCCTGACCTCAACCTGACAGAACACCTTTGGGATGAATTAGAGTGGAGACTGCAAGCCTGGCCTTCTCGTCCAACATCAGTGCCTGACCTCACAAATGCTCTCCTGGAAGAATGGTCAGAGATTCCCATAAACACACCCCTAAACCGTGTGGACAGCCTTCCCAGAAGAGTTGAAGCTGTTATAGCTGCAAAGTGTGGGCCAACTCCATATTAAAGCCTATGTATTAAGAATGGGATGTCATTAAAGTTTATGTGTAAAGGCAGGTGTCCCAATACTTTTGACAATATAGTGTATGTTATGATTCATAATTCAGTGACTTTATTGATTTTATATTCTGTTTCTATTGCTTACTGTTATTCTTTAATCTAATATTACGTGACAGCATACATTTTTATGTATTTAGCGGAATGTCTTGGACAGCGACCCAATGGTGAAATCACTCCTCACTGTTAAAGGGAACACACAGGACCTGGACCTCTGACTTGCCTATCCTAAGCACAGTGTCTTAACCCGCAGTGCCCCGGGAGTTAGTATATTCCTGTACTAAGTACACTTGACAATGTGCAAATGGTAGATATGAGTTTTGTGCCAATCTATCCCCCCTCTGTGGGCACTGAATCCTGACCACTGCTTCCTCTTTGCTGATGCACTCTGCCTGTGTCTGGCACGTTAAACACTTTGTGGGTCTAACACGAATTCTTTGGCCGTTTTGGAACTTTGCTGGCCTCCTGCACTGTGTCTGATATTCATTCAGCCTAAACGTTCTTATTTCACACCCCTTCTGGTCTCTCTTCACTGGCTTCCTATTAACATTTGCATGAAGTTCAAGCACTTGGCACAGGCTTGCAGGTCCATCAATGGACAGGCACCCATCTCCATCAAAAGGCTCCTCAAGACCTCAGTCCCATCTCGCCTCCTTCGATCAGTCAACCAACACCGCTTGGAGCTCCCCCCACCCACGTGAAAAGTGTCACTCCAGATGGTTCTCCTTTGTGGTTCTGCAATGGTGTAATGAGCTGCCAAACCACGTCTGGTCATCAAACTCCCTCTCCACCTTTAAGAAATGACTAAAGGCTCATCTGTTCCATGAATTCCTCCCCTAGCTTGATGTCTCTTTACGTTCCATGAATGTTCTGTTGCACTTCTGCTCACTGAATAGTCTAAAGATCTTGCTTGCTCCAATACTGCTTACACCCATACCCAGCCATTCATTGTACTCACACCTAGTTGACTTCTTGACAGCCATATAATTGTAATGTGCTATTTACCTCATTTACACGCTGCTTTTGACAAAAACATTTGTCAAATGTTAAATGTCACAGCAGACACATAAACTTGCTATACATGTGTCTGCATATGGTTTTTTCTGGAATCAATATATATATATAAATACTGTAGGTTTCTCTTCTAAAACTTAACAGGACTGGGCAATAGAACAGGGTGACGAAAATACAGTAACATTCACAATGAATCAGCAAGGAACAGGAGGAGGGCAAGCACTTCAATACAGACTAGCGAGCTAAGGAAGAGGCAGAGTTGGCACATAACACAATTCACCAATAGCGAAAACAGGAAAACAGGCAACAGGTGCAGTAACTTATACTAATGAACACAAGACTAGGGAAACTCCAACAAATTCTGAAACACTAATCACACACTGGGAATTACTACACTGGGAGAAGTAACATGGAGCCAAAATACAAACAGGAATGGAAGTGAACAAGAAAATACAGAGCTATGGGGCAGTCTGGGAAACAAACACACGCTAGGGCTAAGGGACAAGATGGACGAGGGAACGGGATGGACAGTCACCTGCTGGGCAAAATGGGACACAAGGGACTGGGTCTGAGGGACACCAGTCCTGACAAAGACATCAGCCGCGATCTTAGAGAAGCAACTGTTGCAGCCTACCTGGGATGGCTTATAAGGCCATTTCCAAATAATTTGAAGTCCATTATTCCACAGTGAGAAATATTATTCACAAGTGGAAAACATTGAAAACAGTTGCCGATCTTCCCTGGAAATTTACCCCAAGGTCAAACCGTGCAATGCTCAGCGACATTGCAAAAAACCCAAGAGCTACATCTCAGACTCTACAAGCCTCAGTTAGCATGTTAAATGTTAAAGTTCATGACAGTAGAATTTGAAAAAGGGTGAACAAGTATGGCTTGTTTGAAAGGTCTGTCAGAAGATGCCTCTTCTCTCTAAAAACATGGTAGCACAGCTTAGGTTTGCAAAGTTGCATTTAAACGAACCACAGTTCTTCTTGAACAATGTCCTTCGGACAGACGAGACCAAAGTGGAGATGTTTGGCCATGGTGTACAGTGTCATGTTTGATGAAAACCAAACACAGTATACCAGCACAAACACCTCATACAGCTATCAAGCACAGTGGTGGAGGGTTGATGATTTGGGCATGTTTTTCAGCCACAGGACCCGGGCACCTTGCAGTCATTGAGTCAACCATGAACTCCTCTGTATACCGAAGTATTGTTGAGTCAAATGTGAGGCCATCTGACAGCTAAAGTCATGCATCAGGACAATGATCCCAAGAGCACCAGCAGATCTACAACAGAATGGCTGAAAGAAAAAATGAATCAAGGTATTGCAATGCTTGCAATGATTGGGGTGTGGATTGATTCTGACTGTGTGTGGACTAATCATCCTGAGATTCAGATACGTCGTCCATGATTCACCCATAATATTATTGTATCAAGGTGCATGAACATACTTTATTTTTTTACTGATCACTTGTATAACTTTTTTTTCACGGATAACTTGTTTCTTATGAAAGGAGCCAAGATGTTTATCCTGGCCTAAAAATTCTTGTCCTGGGATACTTATTCTGTTCAAGGATGCTTGTCTTGTTAATTTGTTTTATGAGATGCTTACCATGTTTTTCTGAGGACAAGAGAAAGTGTTGCCCAATATGTTTCGCACCCCACTGACCGGTGTGTGGACACTTACCTCGTGTTCAGGAAGAAGGGAAAACATTGCTCTAGGACACGTGTCTTATTTCCGATTGAAACCGCAAGCAGCTTTACCTGGACAAAATGGGAAATTTGAGAACGCATTGCCTGAGGGGAGGGGTGAGCCTGGCCAGCTCGTCCCCTGCCCGCACACAGCGCCCAAAATTAGTATAAAGGAAGGGGGAGATCCCAGTGTTAACCGGAGCTCAACCGTGGGATAGAGCGCGTATCACCCGGCCCTTTCTCAGGACTCACGTGTTGGTCTCCTGCCAGGACTGAAAGGGCTCCCCAATCCGTGTGTGAAGGTGGGTGATGATGGACGTCCGAGTGTGAATAGCTTGCAACTGCTTGTTAATTTCATTGATTATTGGGATTAATTATCATTGCTTGTGATAATTTGCATTATATATATATATATATATATATATATATATATATATATATATAATCATTTGTATCTTTGCACTTATTGCCTATGATATTTAATACTTTTTGATATCACTTGTAATACTTGTACATAAAATATCTTGGTATTGATTTTAATGATTTTTTATTTTTTTAATAACGTTTTTTCTGAAGGGACCTAAGTGTGCCTGTTTGTTCCTTCAGAAGCCCTATACCCCGCTTGCGTCATTTTAACACAAATGCTGTGGCAGGACCTTGCGCGTCAACAAATGCCTGCAAACCTCAATGAACTGAAGCAACATTTGTGGTGGAAAAACAGCCAAAGACAAACGAATGCTGCAAAATAGGTTATTTGATGCATCAAGTAAGCCGGAACACCGTGCCCACATACAAGAGCTCAAAATTATTTTCTTGTTCAGCTCCTTTATACTTCATATTCATCATTCTAGGAGATAAGAACAAAGGTTCAGTTACCATCTTCACTGTGTGTAACCAAAGAGAACCAGTCAGAACCAGCTCTATTTATCCGTGTGACCTTCCTCCTGGTCAGCTGCCAAGCAGACCTCGCCTTTCACACAGCAGTACCTTGTGACGATAGCAAATAGTCACTAAACATAATCTTCCACTACATCTAAATGTATAATTTCCACTACACCTCCCCCTTTATTAAATAACATATGAACATGAAGCATATAGGCACATAATCTCAGAGAGAAGATATCATCTGTTCCAGTCACTTTCAATATTACGCAATGGTTTCGCTGGGGAACTCGCTGACATTGTAGAACAGGAGAATCCACTTCAGTCCATCCAACCTCTTCATCTGTCATCACTTGGACAAGTTGGGTCTCCAATTATTCCTCCGGAGGTCCTTGATCATGATCCAGCTTCCAGATCTCAGGTCATGTAGCTTCACCTGAGCAGCTGCCCAGACTGCACATGTACATGGGATCGAAAAGAGAACTGCAATATCTCCTCACTGCACATACAGTACTCATGGACTGTTACAGCAGCGGGGCGTTTTGCAGGCAGAGAAAGGAAGATGGTGAAGATCCATTTGCGGCTCCAAGAGACAACAGGGGTTTATTGGGAAAACAAAACACCAGACAGAGTAACATAGAGTAAACTTAAGTGATCGACATACAATGACCAGAGAACAGAACAGGAGCAGGTACCTAAATACACAAGGCTAACAAGACAACGCAGGACAGGTAAGAACAATCATGAAGCACAGGGAAACAGGAAACAGGTGGATCTAATAAAATAAATAATAAAACTAAGACACTAACAGAGAAACTAGGGAACAGAATGTAACACTAGGAAAATAACAAAGACAGGTAAAACATAACCATGGGCACAAAGCAAAAAACCAAAACAGAACGCAAACCACAAACCAGGAACAAGAAAACTCATACAAAGGAAAAACTAGGGAACAAAATCTAATAGACACAAAAACAGAGGCGGCTGGCCTCAAACTCACGATTAAAGGGTTTATAGCAGCACGCTCAGTCCATAGAGCCATACGGCACTCCTGGTAGCTGAGGAAACACACTACGGACTTGGAGAACAGGATGGCCAGCGACACCTGCTGGCCAAATGGGGAGGAGACATGAAAGGTTGGGGTTGGGCGGGTGCTGACCCTTACAGTGGACATTTTGGATTGTGGTGATGATACCTGTATTAGGGGGTCTGCCAAAAATGATTTCCAACAGGCTCATGTTAACCTTTGTTCTTACCCTGGTTCTCATATGCAGCAAAGCTATTGGTAGTGCTTTACTCAGTTCAAGCCCGTATCTTCATAGCATTTTGCTAATTTGTCCCATTCTTACTACTGCTTCTCCACTGACAGGGTGGTATGCATAGTGTTGTCTAAGATCAGTTATCCATTGTCCAGTACATCCCCTCTTTGACATATAATCCTTCCCATGTGCCAATTTAGCATAATGAGGAAACAGGTATTCTGGACACGGTTTGTTGTTCGGACCAAACCACACCCCGTCTCTCACTTCACACCTCTCTGTTTCTCACAGCTGCTTCTCCTTTTGTGTAGCTCTACACTGAAGTGCCTGCAAATCTGTAACCATAGGGTTCATTTCACAGCCATTATCTGTGCACACATTGTGTTTAAAGGTAGCCGTGCTGCCGCTGCATTACCCTTGGAAACACAATCAGTAGCTTCACATTTACATATTGCTAGACTTTTAGGTAAAAGAATCGCCTGCAATAAATCAGAGATGAGTTGGTGGTGCACAGTTTGCTCTCCTGTAGATGTGAGAAATCCCCTGTGCTTCCATCATGTGTCACTCCAAAGGTATATCAGCTGTCTGTAAATCGCCGCTGTTCTCCCTTCTGCCAGTTACATGCCTCCATCAAGGGCACCAGTTTCCCTCTTTGGGCAGAGTAATGGCTTGGGAGAGATCCAGACTTCAAAATTACATGTACAGAGACAATTACAAATCCCACTTTGTTGGCTCCCCCTGACTCAGGCATCCTACTTATTTTTTTATTTTCTCTTTAACTGGAAAAAATGGGGTTTCCCACCGGTGAGTTTTCACATGCCGATATTACTCCTGCTTTTAAGATTCCCTTTATCGCCTCTGGTTTCAGCGGGTATTGTCGTTTTCAGGTTCGGGGCAGCGTGGTCTCAGTTGTTCCTCGATGAGGGACCGGGTCAATCCCCAATCTCGGGCCGGATCTGGTCCCGTCGGGCTCTACACTGTGCCATGCCGTACCTGCTTCTCCTGCCGGATCCTATCATCCGGAACAAGCGAAAAACTCAGCTGCCCCAGGTTGGGCTAGTAAATAACCACATCTTTTACCTGGCCAGGTCTTTTGTTACTGCCAATTGTACGCGACTTTCAGCAATCACTGTAATTCAGATCAGTCACATAAGTCTTTGGGGAGGGGCTGACCTTCACTGTCGGGTCCCACCTATACTCCCAGCCCCCCCTCACTCCTAGAGTGTAGGGGTGAGTCTTTCCCCTGATTACTCCCGTAGCACCAACACTCACAGCACATCTCCTATCACTCCAAAACATCCTTTCCAACCACAGCTTATTTCACCTCCATTTATAGCATTCCTTCTCATACTGCTCATCTGGACCCCTTTGGAAATATGAGGTACAGTGCAAATCACCAGGGCTCTTATATTGTGCACACATTTTTGCCTGGTTTATCACTAAATTTAGTGATTAATTGTCATTGTTGTCATACCACAACAAAATGCGTCCTCTGCATTTAACCCATATGTGACATTGTTTCATAGCAGGGGGCCGCTAATTCAGCGCCCGGGGAGTAGTGCTTGGGGGGGTACTTTGCTCAGGGTACCTCAGTGGTGCCTTGCTGGTTAAGGATTCTATCCCTCCATCTTTTAATTACAAGCGTATGTCCATAACCATTAAACCACCATTGCCCACACAGTGCTGGTATGAGTCTCCACTCATACTCATACAGAAGGGGCAAAGGATCATGTTTCACTAAAGTGAAGCTGCCAGGCTCACTCGTGTCCAGTTCGCTCAATCTCGTCACCCGCAATCCCTCTGGGGCGCTGATAAGCACTATGGCCAGTTTACACATCAAATCTCATGCCAGTATATTTATGGGACAGCATTGCAAAATGAGAAATGAGAATTTCAATTTAGTATCCGGATTCAGAACATATTTTAAAGGTTTCGTGAACTTTTCTGTTATAATTTAGCCTGAAGCGCCCACAGTGTTCGGGAATCTTCCACTAAGTTTGGGTGGCGAGTCAAACTCAGCCGATCTTATTACATAATTTCCTGTTCCTGAATCAACCACAAGCTCTATATCTTTTCCTTCTACCTTCAGCATCGGAGTGGGTAAAGCCTCATGCACGTCTGAGTCCTATAGCCTACTACACACGTGGCTTGCAGCTTCTGCGCTTTCTGTTCTAAGCGTGTAATTAATATTATTGCTTGTGTCACGAGAGTCGAGTCGGAATTCTGCTGAATTTCGTTGCACTTAGCGGGGTTAGTAACGATCAGAGCGTCGGAAGCGGCGGCGGACGGCGTGCATTTGGACTCACGCCTTCCCGTTCATCATATCTCCTTGGCTCGGACAGTCTTTTGCCCAACGTCCCTCCTGTCCAACAGGCATTCGCGTTTCTTCCCGTGCTTTGCGGTCGGGCAATTCCAGGAAGGAGTGTGACCGGAGATCGGGGAGGTCATGTCGGGTGGGGTACGGGACTGCATGGTCAGTCTGATGTGATTATGATGTCGTCCAGCGGCGTGTGACAGTGGCGGCTGGTCGGGGTGGACAGGAGTCCAGGTCCGGGTCAACCTGTTTAACACCCTGGAAAGTCTGTGAGTTCCTCCCACCCCCATCCGACTGTCTGCCTTTTCTATCTCGCCTCTGCGCTTCTGTCTCCCAGTTTCCAAGGGCGGTCCAGTTCACATTCACCCTAGTCTTTTTCTCCTTTTCTCATAATCTCTTTCTACTTGCTGAAATCTCTATTTCAAATGTTTTATCTGTCTCAAATTAAAACTACATCCGTTCTGAAAACCACATTCTTTTACCTAAATGGCAACTGTTCACATGACTCAACTCCGTAATTGATTCTCATCCAAATTTACATTATCAGATGTCTTAACATCCACCTTCGTTTCTTTGCTGCCTCCAGATCCCATTTTAGAATGTAAAACTTAGCAAGGATTTCCCCGAACTGACCCCCGAGCGACTTTCTTTAGTCCCTGACCGTTTTTTTTTTTTTTTTTACCAGACACTCGTCAATTCTGGGCAGGTTTCCTTAAACCTAAGGGTCCCAGACCCATCCCAGACCTTCCTGCAAGTTCTTGTCGCCTCGGCTGATTAAATTCAGAGACCAATATACAGATATATAATGTCTCACCTCTGCGGTTCCCTGGATCGCAGCGGCTTTGGAACCCGTTTTCTATTTACCTGCTGGTCCTAATGCTCGTGCGATCCTGCCAGCTCCACCTGGTGGAAAAACAGCCAAAGACAGGGTATGAAGGCAGCAAAGTTTTTAATAGGTTATTTGATGCATCCAGTAAGCCGGGACACCGTGCCCGCATACAAGAGCCCAAAATTATTTTCTTTTGCAGCTCCTTTATACTTCTGCTCCATGATTATCATTCTATGAGCAACCAGACAGAACCGGTCAGAAGCAGCTCTAAAATTAGTGGTGTGACCTTCCTCCTGATCGGCTGCTAAGCGGATCATAGCAAATATTCTCGTAGTAAACATATGATCTTCCACTACGTCTAAATGTATAATTTCCACTACATACTGTAAAGAAGAGTCGGCCAAAATTCCTGCACAATAATGTGAGAGACTGATAAAGTCATACAGAAAACGATTACTTCGTTATTGCGGCTAAAAGTTGTTCTATACTTAATTTTTCACACTTGGCCTTTCCATTTTGGCTTCATTTATTTTATTTTATTTTTTTTAAAAAGAATGACATGGTGCAATCTGTCGTGTGTTGTTTTACACCTGAGGCTAGAATTAGATAGTTTTAGACACTGGTAAGGACGAAAGATTTAAAAAAAAAAAAAAAAAAAAAACATATCCTGATACATAAAATCAAAAAATGTTACTTTCTTTTTCACATGACTGTAACTGGTGGGAAAGGATTTCTGTTTTTTTTTTTTTCAATCCGTCATAGCACGTGTACATGCGTTTAATGTGCGCAACAACGATTTCAAAACCTCAAAATGTACTTAAAAAAAACGTTGAGTTTTACTTAGTAAACTTGTTTCCTAGTATCAGAAGCGATTTTTTTTCTTCCAGAGGAGAAGCATAAATATTTTAATTCAGATTGCATTTATCTATTATCTTGTTTTGCATGAGCGATGCTGCTCTTAAGTATATGGTGCTCACTTGCGCATCTTCACCGATTTATCTGCATTTTTCATCAGATAATAGACCAACCAACCACCCCCTCAATCCGCGGGTGAGTATTAACAGTATCTGATGGCAGTGATGATACTTTCAGCAGCGTGTGAAAATGGTAACCGTGAATATTATACAATCAGAAGTAGCGTTAATCCATTAACGCAAAATAATCTGGAGTAGTTTAGGTCCACTACCTGACGCATTTAAAATTTATTTTTGTAATGTATTGTCAGGTGCTTCAGATATAAATACAGTTGTTTACCCTGGAAACTGAATCGTGAAACTTGAATTACTCCTATTTTATTTTATTCGCTCGTAGCACCGTACGTGTTATTCTCTTCTCTGCCAGCAGGGGGCACCCCAGCCGTTCAAATCTCAATGTGAGAAATAATGCCAAACTCCGGGTGATTGCGCACAATATATACATTACATAAAGGAATAAAGGCATCATATGCCTCAAAATCACTCATACAGTCTAACCAACCTTTGGGAAATTCTGGTGTTTGAGGATATCGTATATACCCTTTGTGATAACCCTAACACTTTCTGTTTAAATTTACTTGTTTGGTATAAAATGATATACAAATTAGGCAGAGGATACATTTTGAGTATAGCCTCTAAGCCATAGGATGTTATATTAGGTTTGCGTTTTTCGATTTGAGTAACTGTGACATCTCAGTGTGGCAGTTATATCTGATGAAGAGGTGACTGAGGTTTCCAGTTTGGGATGGTAGCAGGTGAGCTGAACCTGCACAGCTTTATTCACTGATTTATCACTTAAGGAATCACCAGGGTTTACACAGAAACCTAAAAATCAGCAAGGAAGCGCAGCTGCGTAGAGAAGAAGACAGTATCAATTGTTTTGGGAGAGTCTCTGTCGAGTTACGCTGGCGGTTCACGGAAATGGCACTTCTTGAGCAACATGCTGGAGGCGACATTAAAATATGAAGATGTGAAATTTAAGCGTCCGCTGTAATATACCCTGAGCTGACCTGTCATTGCAGGACAGTCACGAGGTTTGGTACAGGTGCGGGTCAGTGTAGGAATCTTCTGAAACCTGATCACTCTGCTTTAGCTTAAGAGTAATATGTGAAAATTATGTTTCATTTTATTTGAAATTTCACAGGAGCATGTAAGGAGAAAAAACGAATATTATATTATATTATATTATATTATTATCATTCTGACATAACCCAAACAATTTCAATATCCTGCAGCTTTCAAACCTCTGAAGTTAATACATATAAAATGGAATTTAAGTGTATAATTTTGAACCTTTGCAGTAATTAGTGTATAATTTTGAACCCTTGCAGTAATTATATACTTCAATGTGGAATTTTTTCCTCAGTTGTGTCAGTCGTTCGAGCAAAATATAACCAAAATGGCTGCTTTCTGTGAAGCAGTCCCCAGAACAGTATATCCAAGCTTTACTGCAGCATTTTACAACAGCAGACCTCTCAGTGACCTCAGGGCAGGATGTGAAAACTCGACAGTGGTAACCCAGAGTCACCTTATCGTCCACACAAGCAGCTACGACTGAGACTATCATGCTCATGGATGTCTCTCATGTGGTGCCTTGGACTGTCTCTGTTCCACTGAAGCTTCCCACTAAGGCGTAACTCCAAGAGACAGCTAAAGTGTAGGAGCATAGCGCAGTGTTACCTGGTCCCTGCCAGACAGTCCACATTTTTGCTCCCGGGAGCTGTGAGGGAGCAAAAATGTGGACTGTCTGCGGGTCCCGAGGACCGGAATTGGGAAACGCCGGCATGGTGTTAACCTGCCATTGAGTGACTGTGAGGACCTCCTGCTGACAATGGCTAATAGTAAATATGACATTTTGATGTTTGTCACATGACTGTGGTTGTTAGCATAGTGCCTTTGACAGTAGCAGGTTTTGATTGAGCAGTAGGGAGCACTTTTAACCCGCCCCTCCCCGGGTTTGAGGGTCGAATCCCCGAGTGTGCGGAGTGTGTTGTGTAGGTGGACTGTGGGTGTCGTGCTACAGATCGGCGTTCCGTCCAGGGTGTCCCATACCTTGTGCTCTGTGTTTCTTCAGACTTCCTTCCAGGATAAGCAATTAGAAACTGGATGGATGGATGTTGACCGTCACAATGTAGATGATGAACATTCGTCAGGACAAGTGACAGAGCGCATGCTGGTCTTTATGCTTTATAACACTAATTTAGTGATGTTTGTTTAAGACAATGCCAGTGAGGCTTTGTACTGTGTGAGCAGCAGCAGTGTTTATTCACTCGAACCATGATTTGTGTGTGTGGGGGGCCCCTACTGGCCACAAACAGTCACTACACCAAATAAACACATTCCATATTTTGGAAATATTGAAGCAGGGTGTTCTGCTAACCACCTAGTTAGCTATGTTGTGACTATACTTGGTAGCTATTTATTTAGACTTTAAAACATCTAAGGGGGAGGGGGGGGAAGGGGCTGGACAGACATTGTTTTTTTTAGAGTGGTGCCCCAGAAACAGCAAAGCTCTGTGTGAGAGCCAAAGTTAAGTGTTCTGTGTTCCAAGCCCCGGATAGGTCAGCGTTTTGAGGAGCATCTAACTGGCCAGTGGAGAACCATGACTGGAGGCTACATATGTAAGCATGCACCGTGCATGTGCAGACGGAATATCTGTTGTGATGCAGATCCATTTAGGCCAAATATATCCAATAAACAATACATTTCATTATTATTTTTTAATAATGCATTTTTATTTATTATTGACATGCATCAAACAGGACTTGCAATTTTAACGGATTCTAATGTTACAGTCATTGTAGGAACTAATCCAGGAATAAATAGTCAGTTGCGGGTCATTACACATCATTTGTGTATAGTTCTGTAAGCTAACTTATGTTATCATTAATAATTTAAGCTATATATAATAATAATTTAAACTATAAATAAGGGAAACCATAAATGAAGAATGAGTACAGTAAAGTTTTTACAAATATCTCTGCAGGTGACCTAGAATGTTCATATATGTTGCAGTTTCAATGCAGCAAGGCAGTTATCATTCTGACACCTTTAGGTAATACATTTAAAACACATTTGGATAGTCACCTTGCCATGCACACAGCATGTATTCCGCGTAGCGATAGCTAGTGCCGGGCAGACGATGTGACGACTTTGTTCCTTGCCTGTAGTAATTGTACCCCTCAGGGAAGGCAATAGACTGTATAGTTATCACCTGAGTAGGGATTGATCCCTCCCAACAAACTATACAACCTACTACCTCACCCCGCAAGGGCACTAGTGGAGTCGCACGGCATCCAGCAGCATAGCATGCAACTGCGACGCTTTTGCAAAAGGGCACTGGATACCATCACCGGCATCGTGGGTGCAAACATGGACCTTTGACATAGTGCTCACGAGCCCAGCGCTAGTTAATGTAGTGCTCAATAGCATAGCCCTCGCTAACATAGTGCCCTCTAGCATTGTGCTTGCTAACATATTGCTCAGTAGAATAGCTCTCGCTAACATAGTGTACCCTAGCACAATGCTTACTAAGACATTGCGGCCTAATATAGCGCTTGCTAACATATTGCCCAGTAGCATAGCACTCTCTAACATAGTGGACCCTATCATAGTGCTCGCTAACATAGTGCTCACTACCCTAGCGCTGACTAACATAGTGTTTGCTAGTACAATTCTCACTAATTAGGTGCTCACTAGAAAAGTGCTTGTCAATATAGGCCTTATAAGCAGGGCACTTGCTAAGATGGTAGTCACTAGCACGGTGCCGACATCTCACTCATTAACACGGCCCCCATTAACACGCTGCTGTGATCCCAAAGTGCATTGGCTAATCCCAAAAATTACTTTCTCCAAGTGCCAGTGTTTCCTAAGCAATATGCTAAGAAGCTGTGGTTCGCTAATGTGCATGAACAGGCTGGAAACGTCGTGCCGTCAGGATTTAGCTCGCGGGCGCTAGGCTACAAAGGTGCCTCGAGGTGCCTTCTCGCGCCGTCGGCCGTCTCAACCGTCTCCTTAGGAAAGACAGTAGATTGCATAGTTATCACAGAGGGAGGGCTGGCACCCCCACAACTATTCAATCTACTACCTCAGCCCCAAGGGTAGCATCAGCGGCAGAAACGCTGGGAAGAGAAGGGGAAACTCATTAGCCGTGAGTGGACTCAACATGCGTAAACGTCGAACTGCGTGCTGCGGCCTGGTAGGATGAAGTGAACCACGCACGTTTGCGGCAGCAAACAAGTGTATTTTCCTGTAGAAAAGGTAAACATTTTCTGGGCTTTACTACCCATAACTTCAGGTATTCTTATGAGAATTAACCACCACCTGAACGGCTTCTTCCCCCAGGCCACTGCCCTCCTTAAGCACCCATGCGGAGCTCACTGGCACTAAAGGGACCATTCATCTAATCACACACTATATGCATTTCACTTTTAGTGACTTCATAAGCTTATTAGTACAAAACCCAAAAGCTGTTTGTAACCTACATCTGGGTGTCTGAACTTTGGTTATACATAACCGCATAATGAATTAATACATAATTAATTCATATTTCCACTTCTATTTTAATTTTAATTCTATTTATTGGTTTTCGTCTTTCATGCTCAGTTGTACACTTCATGGCAGCACTTGCAGCGAAACAAATCCGTTGTGCGTTTTCTACTTGGCTCATAAAAGGTTTCCGATCCTGATTGTAAACTACTCAGCCATGAATCAGACACTTAGGTGTAGTTGTAATGGTAGCCATAATGACTCAAAGGTACCAACGGTCGGAGCGTCACACCAAATAAACGTGAGCCCGTACGCCTGGGATGGCAGATGCCTGATGATTTTGTCCTTGATAGACACACGTGGAACTCTGCTGCTTGAGATTGTTTCCAAGCAACCAAAAAAGGAATTGAGGAAAACTGTTTGGACACTTCGAAGTGTGTAATTTTTGATAGATAAATGCATAATTCCTTTCCAGGTTTGGTGTTGTACGAAGCCTAGACCTAGTTCAAAGCAACAACTCACAGATTAAACCCAGGGATAGTAGAAAACGGCATTAGGACTAAGCTGAGGTTTTTGGAGAAGTGAAGCAACACTTATAAAGACAGAAATCTTGAACACAGGTGGAGTGGGAGTAGCGGTGTGGCTATTTACAGATGCTAGCTTTTAAGAGGAAAATAAACACACACAAAACACAACGTAACCACCACAGGGGGAAAAAAAAGCGCTAATTTGTAAAAGCCCAAAGCGTAACTCACTGGCATCCAGAAACGCTGGTGTGCCATAGAGAAAAGCTGCCGCAGCGTGTGCCAGGAATCGGCGCCCATTTTTTTGCCAAAAAAACTGGGCACATTCCAGCGCGAGGACCCGCGGAAGCTTACTGTTTAACAGGCTGAAGTAAACAGCTGAATTTAAACATGGATTCCCCGGCTGCTTTCTGAAGTCGACACATAGCTGTGATTCTGCTAGTCGGGGGGTGAAAAAACACACACACACACACACACACATATGCGCACGCAAAACAAAATGGCCGCCCTTCAGCCATTTTAGGGTGCGGGGCATTTCAAGGTGTATCTGCTGGATTTTGTTCCTCTTTAAAGAAAGAACGAAATATGTGAGGATTCAAACCAAACCTGTTATAAGAACAATTTCTTTAGCTGGAACGATCTGCCTCCGAAAAAAATATGTACCATAATAATTTTGGGGAACAAAACAGTGTCAAGAAATTTTTTTAAAATTTAGAAGAATTATAAGGTCGCACAAAGACAGGTCACATGAAACCTGTTCGAAATGTCATGGTTGAAGTAAAAATAAACTTAAACACATGAACAACACTGGTGTCTGACACCTTGATCACACTTTCGCAGCCTCCACACTGTGGAAACCTCCCCGATGACTAGTCGCTTCTGTCACAGTGGCGTTTTGGTGATGAAAACAACAGAAAGTGATACATCTTTAGCAGACGGTTGCCTCTCCACGTAGGTGTCCTTCGGTTAGGTGACCTTCGGTTACTATGGATCTGACGGGTCACCAGACGTTACGTCTGATTTGTCCAAAGCTGGCGGACGCTGGCAGACTGACGCTTTGTCCTCTGCGTAATGGTGATGTCAGAGTTTGGGAATTAAAAGGAATCCCTAAGTTCATAGGAGTGGGGTTGAATTCCAGGGGCAGTTTTTTTATGTAAAATAAGTGTCTACTTGCAGGTTGTGCCCTGGAATAACCAAGCAAAGAAAGAAAGCATTTTTTTACAATTCTGTGGCTTGCCGTCCAAAGTTGCAGTTGTATGACTTGGCTAATAAAAATCCCTTCTCTCCAGGCAAAAATGCAGCCCACTGCGACCAAGGCATGTTTTCTGGCTGTTGCCCTGGTCACCGTCCGCCTGAGAGTGGCAGCTGGGAAATGTACAGTACCAAGGTGGCTGGCGGGTGGG
>JABJVO010000039.1:13137057-13172781 GCA_026770805.1 Boulengeromyrus knoepffleri | reverse complement strand
CATAAGTTTTTATCCAATACTGACTTGTGAAAAGATTGAGTTGTGTTGGGAGGAAAGGGGAGGGGGGGGGGGCCTCCCTACCTCTCTGGAGTTTCAGGGGGAGGGAGCAAGGAATAGGTCACGCCCAGGGCTTTCGCACGGGGGGGGGCGCTTGCAGAGAGACCCAGCGGTAACCCTTTCCAGCAAAGACCCCCCCCCCCCACCACCACATTCAGCTGCGGCTGCAACTGGACTCAAATTTTTTCCATGAGTTCGTCTATCTAACGGCCCCCACCCATGTCTCAGACTGTTAGAAGTTTATTATATCTGCCCTTCCTTAATATTCATGCTACATTTTAAAGCCCCACAGTCCAATCAGCACTGTCCCTTTATGCTGATATGTCGCTCGGCATTTGGCCTGGCATTGCACTGTTGGGGTTCAGCGCCGGGTGATGATACTGTGATGAAAGAGTTTCTTAAAATACTCAGCTGTTTAAATAAGTGTGACGGCATCAGGCTGGTAGCTACAGGTGCAGGTGTCTTTATTTAAGAGCGTCTGCCTGGAAAATAAAACTACGTTGAATACTGGCAAGTTATTAATTATAAGCATGTCTCACAAGTAGCCTGACTAGTCCTAATAAAAACTGCTCCTAACTAATCATTTTCTAATCTATGTTAACCAGAGGTGACACCAAATATTTTGGGCCCCATGAAAATATATCATAGGGGCCCCCAACCCAGACCAGTGCATGCTCCAAATTTTTTATAGCCCCTGTCAGTCGGGGGCCCTTAGAACCATGCTATCTTTCCCCCATTAATGCCACTCTAAACATGACACCCGTGGAAACATCCTGCCTGCCCATACCCTCCTTGGACACCCAGACGGGACGGGAAGTAAAGTTCCTAAATCTGCAGGGCTGGGAGGCAGGGTATGAGGTTCCCTCCCCCCTTGCACGCACACAAACAAACTTGCCCCTCTTTCAATTAGCGTCACCTCACCGTTCACCCTGCCCCCACATGCAGACAGCAGCCGGCGTGGCCTGTTTACACAGTGTAGGTGCGTACGTTTTATTTATTACATACATTGTACAAGTGCAGTGTAGTGAGATGCTTTTCCCACCTGATTCCCAGATAGTGCTCCAAAGGAAATATGTGATACAAAAAGAATAATATAAGATAAACTGACAATATTAAAAAATTGACAGATTAAAATGACAATAAAAATAACAATAGAAATAACATTTATAATTATAAAATAACTGCTTTCTGTATTTACACGTGGGTGATGCAAGATGAGAAGTTAGGAATAGTGTAAAGTGTGTAAAAGTGCATGTTAGGTGTGTGAATCGTGGTGTCTTTCCTCAAGATGAGCTAATTTATGTCCTCCTTTAAGGCCCCTGGGACTGCATGCGGAAGCTTCCAGAAGCAGTGGCCAGACCCCATGCCCTGATAGCAGCTTAGTCCTTCCATTTCTGCCCACTCTTACTCGCCCGATTCCCCAGTAAGCTGCCACACGCAGGTCTAACTCTGGTGAAGTGCTTTACTGCCGCATTGCATTCTGGGTACAAACTGTGCCTGAAGTCAGCAAGTAAGGGAGTGCCCTGTTTTTAGCGCATTTCTGGCGGCACGGGGTCGATACTGGGGGGCCATCTGGGGACATGCAGCACTCAAGATTAATCTCTGGCTAAAAGCCTGTAAAAATGTCCTTTCAGTCATAATTACAGTCATGTTGTTATCTGTAAAGAATGTCCTTTCATTCATAATTACTGCTTGGGGGAAATTCCTTCTTTTCTCCAACCACTCAAAAATGTTGATTATATCGTCCTTGTTCATCTGCCTTCTAAAGCTCCGGGAAAGGGCTTCAGGACTTTTAGGAAGCCTGTTCATTTTTGAGGGCTTTTGAGAAACAACTCTGAGAAAAGTTCACCGGATTTTCAAAAACTCACCGGCCTTCGACCGCCTGATGAGCTAAAACGAGATCGTTTTTAGATTCGGTTAAATTTAGAACCACGGGGCTGCGTTTTGGTGACCTTCGTGTCTGTTTTGCTGTTAGGCTGAGGATGTGTAGGTGGTTCAGATTAAACAAAAAAAAAAAAAATCGGTATTTTTACACATAAGCTGCTTTAGGACTGAGAAATGCGATATGTCACCATTGCACTTTGCCCTGCAGATGCTGTTGAACTTGCATTTCAAGTTTGTCACTCGTTACCTAATAAAAGAGAAAAAGGAAAATAAGGACAGGCGGAGGGTGGGGGATGGTGTGATGTTTGCCTTCCAAAGGCCTTGCTTTCCCTCCGTTTCCACTGGGGCTTTTCTTCCATTTGACAACTTATTTTCAGACGAATATAGACATGATACTGTAGGGAGAGCAAATGGGGTTTCCTGGGATTGTTTAGCAGGGGCAGGCTATATGAAAATTAAGGGGAACTTCTGTCTCTGTCCCAACATTGACACAAACAAAGAACTCATAAAGCCTTCAACTGACAATTTTGTTGCACTAAATATTATAATGAGTGCATTTCCCCATATTAAATAATATCATAGTGCCTTTCTGCTGGTCCTGATCATTTAACCGTTGTTGAGAAACAAATTTATGTGTATATTAGCACCACACTCAACAGGGCAGGGTGAACTGTTGAGTTTCCCCCATGAAATCCATAATGAAGAGTACCCTCTGGGCTTGGGTACCTGAAATGAAACAGGTTTGTCATTCTTCTTAAGAAGGAATGACTGGCACAAAGCCTGTTGAGGTGACATCGTTGGATATCACCATTTTGAATTGGCATCCTTAAGTGATTGTATAGCAGAGCATGATGGACACCCTGGAGCATACAAGGGCAGAGGGCATACAATCAGAATTCCTGCATTCCCGCATTAAGAGGCATCGTCCACCTAACTGCATGTGCTTGACCTGCAGGAAGAAACCAAAGGTCTTGAAGGTAACTCACCCAAACACGGGTACCCAAGCTGAGCTCATCTCCTTAGATCAAACATGGAGAAGTGATTTACAATGGAGGGAAGAGGTAGCAAGCTGACTACAGTTTTGCATTCACGGAAGACTTTTGTGCACATTCAGGCCATACAATAAACCACTGATCATCAGCATATAACCAGTAACTGCAGTGAGTATTATTCAGCAGTAGCTGCAGTGAGTATTGTTCAGCGATGAGTATTGTTCAGCAGTAACTGCAGTGAATATTATTCAGCAGTGGGTATTGTTCACCGGTAACTGCAGTGAAAATTGTTCAGCAGTAACCTCTGACAGTATTGTTGAGCAGTGTACGAAATCCATTTCAGGCAGACACACAATCAATTAATTAAACGTTAGCTAAAGGTATATGGATAGGCACAGAAGTGTGACAGATTTTTGTCCTGGACACAGTCAGGGTTTTCATCCCAGGTAAGAGGTAAGCACTGGAAACATGGCCTGCATGAGCGGAACATTCTGGTGAATGCCGGTCAATGACCTGTCTCATTGATTATGCTACATTTCGGCTGTGGAAAGACTGACGTTTCTGTGAAGGTCTTGAACAACACCCTAGATCAGGAGATTTCACACTAAGTGAGAGGAAAATAAATGCAGTGCTTTGAAAGTGATGTTGCAGAAGAATACCATAAACACAATACCCCATTATCTGCATGATTTCCTGTCCTCTGACTTCCTATATGTAATCTCTAGCAGCACATGATCCATTACGATAGTGAATGTTTGTGTTTGCAATTATATATTTGCATTTAACTAGCCAATCATTTGAACAGCACATTTCCTGGTTGCATCTACCATCAGAATGGCAGCTTTGAATTCAAACATGCGGCAGATGTTTACACATCTCCGTCTGCACCTCCAACCATGAGCTACTACTTGATTGCGTTCTACTGATTGGCCCATCCTGTCCTCCTAAACATCAATGAGTCATTCAGTTCATGATTTCTCAACTGACAAGAGTCTGAAATACAACAGAAGGTAAGCCAGTCAAGTGAATACCGCCTTCCAGGAGGACCGTACTGGATTTGGATTTTTCTTCTTCTGTACCTTCCCAATTACTTCCACTTTGTTATAATACCACTAACAGTTGACCATGCAATAAGTCATGAATAGACTTATTGCACAGGTGGCATCCTATCACGGTACCATGCTTGAATTCTCTGAGCTCCTGAGAGTGAACCTTTCTTTCACAGATGTTTGTAGAAGCAGTCTGCACGCCTAGGTGATTTTATACACCTTTGGATATGGAAGTGATTGCAACACCTGAATTCAATTATTTGGAGGGGTCCCAATACCTTTGACAATACAGTGCATCTCACTTTTGCTAATATCGTAGTTTCTGGAACTGGCTTTATAGCCACCTGTTTAACCTTCTTATACCAGCCAGGTTTTTTTTGTTACAGTGGAACTGCAACTGAAAATTTATTTTGGGCAATCGTTCCCATGAATCACCAACATTGCAGTGTTTTACTGATGTCATTTCTGACATACAAAGGCCTCGGTCAGCATCAGCTAAAAACACACTGAGAAAAACAAAAAAAAAAACTATGAATTTGCTGCTACTATACATAGTATGGTGTCCCCTAGGAAAACAAATGTGTATGTATAAAAATGTCCCTGGTGTAATAAGCAAGCTTGGGTATTAAAGCAGCTATCACAAGGATTAGGGCACAGATGGGGCTGTGCTAAATTAGTGCTATTTCATCTTGCCTGGAATTGGCAGCAAAGGAAACTAAATAAAAGTGTTCTCTGCGGCTAGATCAGCTTACTCCTCTGGTCTATATCATCTAAATAAATACAACCTCAGACTTCACTGCATTCGTAGAATAGCAAATAACCAGCCAGCTCATATATATTGACATTTTATTTATTTAGAAGATGCATTTATGAAAAGTGACATCATTTTTTGAGAATACGGGATCAGCCAATCACGGGAGGGGGTTTAAGGGCCTCACCCAAGGGTCCAATGGTGACATCATCCTGCGATCCGAACTGGTGACATTCCAACCACAAGCACAGCATCCTAACCACTGAGCCACACACCACCCTACATGTCTTCAGTATTAAAATGCTGACTTGCTTTGACAGCGAACTCCAGACTGTCAGTGGTAAGACGTACTGCAGATCTGAGACGAGGGGCTTACAGTTTGCGAAGCACCAACTGCCTGCTGCGTCCCCGCAGCCATGGGAAAGTCCAGCCAGTTCTGTGAAGAGATTCACGGGACACGGCGATCAAAGATTTCTGAAGCTTCCTTCCCGGGGAAAGACGGGAAAAGGGTGGGGGGGGTGGGGGTAGTTGTCAAAAGGCAATAAATAAAGAAAGACATTAGGCAGACTCATGAAGAACTGCGGCTTCAGCGGGGAGGAATCAACGGGACTCAAACACGCAGTGAGCTTTGCCACTGCTCTGACAAACAACGGAGGGCGACACTGGCTCTACTCTGGGTCAAGATTCAACTCAATATTCTTTATTTGCATTACATCAGTACACGGGAATTCTTACACACACCATCCAGGCAGTAACATGTGACAGGATTAGACAGCACAAATCATAACAAAGGCACTCACAAAACAGCAAAGCAGACATATACCTAGGAACTGCACAGGTACGTATTTATTGAATAAATATGAAATAGGAAAAATGGCTGAAAGTTGCATATACGAAAGATGGCAGAACATGAAAGTGCATACCGTACATACGCTGAGAATGAAGGACAGGTGAAGTCTCACGTCCGCTCTGCCCCAACTCCCACCCCTAGTCAAAGTCACGTATACATACATACCATTTATACTCACTGCGCATACTGGCTACACAAGTTACAAGTTTAAAAATATCTACTTGTTTGCTGGATTTCATACCAGTACAGTCAGTTAAGGACTTAACCTGCATTACATATTACAAATATATATAATATGCATCATTAACTTCTGGATATGTTCCCAAGCCGCTTAAGACAGTTTTAAGTACCTGCTCTATATAAGGCTAATCTGGATTTTTATGATCCCTCTGGTTACAGACCCCGATGAAACTAACCCTTTAAATTCAACATTGCACAAAAACAAGTTGACTAACAATGACCTGTCACTAGATGCCTGTTTCAGCCTTTCTTCCAACAACAGGCCAACAATGAAACAGCACTTGTGAAAGTACTGTCCGCTTCACTCTTCTGACCTTCAGTGTTTCTGTTCAGATGTCTGGACTTTTCCAGATTGAATTTATCACCACCGTTTGGTCATATTATTCTTGGGGACAGACTCAAGAATCTTTTGTAGCTCAGTGGACGGCCACGTTCTTCATCAAGTTCAGATTTTAACCCGTTAATGATGTAATAATCAAAATTTCAGTTAGGTGTTCTTCAGGGCTAAGTCTCGAACCTTATACCGTTCTTCCATACAACTCCAGATGTTCAACCCGGTCAAGTGAAATATTTCAGTTAACAAAGTTAGCAAATTATATTTCAGAATCAGAAAGACAAACAGACTGTCAGAAAGATGTTTCAGGGAGGAAGTAAAAATTAAATCCGGGTGTGTCCGTCTGGGAACAAACAAACGTTAATGGCTACCAGGACAGGCGTCAGGTTGTCTATTGAGGACGAGTAGGAACAGGAGACATCAATTTATAGCAAGAGACATTAACGAGGGCCAGGTGGGGAGAATTAACAGACACCCCCTGAGATTTCCACGCCCCGCCATTCTGTATAGCACCTAGCTAAATGCACCTGCATGTAGCTAATTATCAACACAAAGCTTTTGGCTAAGACTCATCTGTCCTTTACCTAACAGACATTTGACCCCCTTTACATATCCAGTCTTCTGTGCCCAGCAGTCTCGGGTTTAAAGTGGGATAACTGTCCCCAGAGTAATAAAAAATGTTGCATTCTGGGACTCCGCTGACTGCACCGGTCCGTTGGTTCATTTTGTTCCTCGTTATACATCCTCTCATCTAGCGGTGCCCCTGTAAATCGATCCACCATTTCCTGTTTTGTCTTATTTCAGCCTGCGTTGTCTACAGACTCAAGCTATTCAAAATTCCAACTTCTGCTTTTCCCATAAGTCATACCTATGGTACATCCACCTTACAGATCTGTCGCTGCACTTCATCAGCCGCTGACTGCACATCATTTAGTTTTACACCGTCTTGTGTCGTGCTCACTATCTGCATCGTCTTGCACCATCATCAGCATTCCAATGCACCTGTCGCACATGCCCGATAAAGAGCTTGAGCCTTGAGTGAACGTCTTTTTGGGATTTTTTGGGGAAAATTGGTAAAAATGTGGTGGTGTTGTAGCATGAATAATGTTATTAGAAGCAAGCCCAGTGATAACGAGTGAGACCGTGAAAATGAGCCCTGTCCCTTGAAGGCCTCAAGCCACCCCCCTCCACAAATCCTCCATACCCAAAGTTCATTGGCCTTCCTTGCCTCTGCCAACAGCTGTGTTGCTGTCAAGAGTGTCCCAAAGCGCCAGCATAGCCATTAGCGGGGCTTCCCTTTATCAGTAAACTGCCTAACGGGGCTGCGCGGTGAGCACTGTGTCTCCCAACCAGGTCTGAGTCAATGCGTTTCAGTCAGACAGAGACCAGCCTCTCCTTTACCGTGGTGCATTAAGGCCCTCCACTGGAGAATTTATACCCAGTTTTATAGTGTTCTTTGTGTCATTTTTTTAATTGTTCTTACACACAATTCGGGCAGTTTTTGTTGATCATTACCTGGTTAATCTGTCCAGCATCTGCATTATGTGGAGAACCATAACGACAGTTTTGAATAGGAAATGTAAATTACGTTTATTTCTATATGGTTGGTAATCATCATGGCAGATATATTTTTTATGACTGTGTTGTGTACGAGTCAAAATTCATATATGTCACATAAATGTCATTATTCCCTTAAGAATTATACATCACACAAAAAAGAACATGAACTATATTTGATGGAAGTACAATTTTTTTTACCAGTATCGAAATGAGTGTATACAGCCACTTCCTGTTTCAGCTAACATGTGCTGGCATCCCAGCATCTGCTAGTTCCCCATGCTGGTAGCTATTATTAGCATTCTCAGCTTCAGTTGAAGCTTGTGGGCCATCTAGTGGAACAAGTTAATTACTACATCTGAAATTACTACATTTATTACCGTGAGAAATTTTAGACTTTACATATAGTATCCTTCTCTATAGTTTAACTCTTTTACTAAAGAAGTAAATATTTAGAACAAGCATGCTGATCTGATTTTATCTGTACAGTAATAGCAGTAGTTTTGCCTGACAAAGATTTTGTGCCCCTGACCTGGGACAGTTACACAAAATCCAGGGCATATAACAGGCCAAACAACAAAAAACAACAAACAAATTTATTTTTGTATAGTGTGTTATCACAACATTACATCGTCTCAAAGCGCTTTACAGCATCCCCACCCAAAGCCCCCAGTGAGTAAGCCATAGGCGACAGTGGCAAGGAAAAACTCCCGAGAAGGAAGAAACCTTGGGAGGGACCAGACTCAAAGGGGGAGTCCATCCTCCAGGGGCCGGCAGGCCGACCAGATGCCTGGCCTGTATCCGATTTAGAGGGGGGGGTGTTATCCTAACAGGTGGGGTTTACTTCAGTGTTCAGGCCCAGTCGTTCATGGATCCCACTCGGCCTTGAGATTCATTCTCTGAAGCTCCTAGTTTGGAACGTTTAAGACTCAAAGCTACATCTGAGGTTAGCTAGATTCAAGCCCTGGATGACCTAGGGGGGTGTGAATCAGCTCCAGGCCACGTTCTGCCTCATAGGAGGCTTCACTCCAGACTGGAAATTACTCTAATTCAGTACAGTCCGTTTTTCCGCTAACAGGATCAACTAAAAACGAGAAACTTGAAAAGCCACTTATCCTGGTCAGTGTCAGGGAAGGCCTGCAGATTAAACCCAGGCTGCACACAGCATCAGGCAGGGGGACACCTCAGACAGGATGACGGCCCATGCTGGGTGGCGTGTGGCTCTGTGCCTGTGATCGGAAGGTCACTGGTTTGTATCCCGTCCACAGCAGAAGACTCACACCTCAGTTGGGCCCTTGAGCAAAAGGCCCTTAATCCCCTAAAAATCCCCATGGTGCTGGAAAAATAATAGAGCCTTAAGCTTCACATTCACCTCCATGTGTGTGTGTCTGGATTAGGTTTTTATTACATTGTACCTGTCATTTTAACATCGTGGGGACCGTTTTTACGGTCCCCACAAAGTTCTATGAATGAAATCAAAAAAGTAAAAAAGTCTCGTGTTTTGTTTGGTTACTTATGGTTAAGGTTAGGGCTGGGTAGGGGTTAAGGGTGTCATAGTTGGGATTAAAGCTTTCCGCCTAGAAATGAATGGAGAGTCCCCACAAAGATATAATTACAAACCTGTGTGTGTGTGTGTGTGTGTGTGTGTGTGTCATTAAAGGATAGCAAGATGGGGATTATGCAGAAAAATGAATACATTCCATTGTACTTGTGCAAAGTTACATTCTTTAAATGCACCTTTTGGGTTGTCATAAAAGAAATGTTGTCGTGTTGCACAATGACAGTAATGTGCTTGAACTTGAACTAAAGTATCACGACAATAACCTAACCACAGATGATTCTGCATGCCTGTCAACTCCCTCTGATAGCTGGTAATGCAGCTCTCACCTGCCTCACTACAGAGACATGATTATACACAGTACATCCCATTTATCTCCCCGACACACGCATGGGGGCTGGTCTAGGCCAGTGTCCCACAGAGGCTGGCTGTATCTTAAAGGGCTTACGGGACAAATCCCATAGACACCTTTTCAGATGCTAATTCCCTTGTTGCCGTGCTCACAGCGGCAGAGAATCTTTCAAATTAAATTAACATGAAAAATGCTGTTTGTCCCCTTTATCCTTTTTCTTTCACGATGGCTGAAAATGTCTGTGACTTCCTGGTCTTCAAATAATCTCTCACAATAATCAACGGGACACATCTCAAAGGCACCACACAGAAATGCGTGCAGCTCAACAGGCGTGAAGTCCCAGTTACTTATTAAATCATGTATGTGAAGATGAGCTAAGTTTTTGTAGGTAAAACTTTCCATTATGTACTTTCATCTGATATTAAATTTGAGAAACCAATAATTGGGTTTGATAGGAGTTTAAGTAGAATCCCAGCAAAGACATAAAAGGCGCAAAGCTCTGTATGTGTGTGAAGAGTAAAAGTGAAATCCCACTACATTCAGGTGTGTATCTTGTGATGCTTTTGCACTAACTGAGCCCTCTGACTTCACTGATAGTTGGTATGGTCCTGTGTGGCGTCCCCCTCTATCAGAGTTTTGGTCCAGACCGATCACTTCACCGCCATGTGGACTTAGAGACAATCCCATAATGAACTTCTCTTCATGACAGACTCACTGATCTCCTCAGTTTGCCTGGGATCACATTGAGACCCTGATTATGAATATTCAGCTTTTTAATATTTAACCTGCACTGGACTTTACACCGACCAAAATCTCCAAATTGACTATGTCTACTTTGAAGGTAATGCCAACCACCTCCGTCATTGTTTCTAAAGTCTGGCTTTATTTGGTCTCTTTCTGTTGTGTTTGCAATTCCTGTTTCCTGCGCATGTTTCACAAGAAGTTAGCAAGTGATAATCAGAGTGATAATCAGCCTATTAAAATTATTTGAATGTGCATATACGTCGAATCATATTGTTATATGACGGTTACTTGCATATTTTCTGTGTTTGGATTTGTGATTGTACCTCAGAGAAGTGCATCATTTAAGAAGGTCATAATTTAAGTCCTCCAGGTGCTGACAATGTATTTGATCGCTCTGTTTAACACCGAAATGGTTACTGGATAATGAGCTGCTGAAATGAAACCAGAATGTCCCAGCCTATGATAAAGATTCAGAATCATAATTCTTGTATTCGCCAAGTAGGAAAAGTACAAGGAATTTTTTTTTTGGTACATATGGTGGCATAAAATATACAACTAAACACACCAGTAGGACGTCAAAAAACAATAAATAAAATAAAAGTAAAATTGAGATGAAAATAAAAATAAGATGAAAATAATCAACATGTAGTGATATAGATAAAGGTGAGATGTAGGGTACAAACCGCTCTTTGTGTATGTGCAATTCAGCTTACAAAGTCTAAAATGTGTACAACAGGTGATTAAACATGAAAGGTCTAAAAGTGTCAGTGTCTTTCAAAATGACTCATTGCTGGGTTAATTGCCTTTACTTTCACTCTTTCTATATAGAGATTCCATCTAATAAAACCATGCTTTTGTAAATCGTGTAATACTTGTCTGCTTTTGTGGGAGGTTTCAGGGCTGATCAGTGAGCCGTGCAAGCAGTGAATGTAAGGATGAGTCAGGATGAAGATTAGTGTCGTTTCAATGAACTTCACAATCCCTCTTTTATATCTCAGAAAAATAGTGGATGTTTATAAGTGCATTTCTCTAGAATTTAGGGTCATTAACATCAGACGTGTAATAGATACATATTAATTGTGTGCAAAAAAAACACATTTACGCAGGGTTGGCAACTTTGGTCAGCTGTTTGGAGTGAAATTTTCAATTCGAGACAGGTCTGCACACAAATTTACATGTATGTAACAGTTTTCTTACGTTGTAAATAGTCTGTAGGGTTTCTGAATTACCGCAGCACTTTCGATGAAAGGTATTTTTAGGTTTATAACGGAATAATATAGATTTGCCTTAAGATTTCTTGCATGAACATGAGAGTCTGAAAGCATGAGTGTCACTCCAGATGCCTGAGAGCTGGCATTGACTCTGATTTATGTGAATATTTCTACTTGATCTCATGACACAAGAGGGTCCATTTATGCCGTGTTAACACATATTGCTTCTATGTCCAAGGACACAAGTCGCACCCGCAGAAGCAAACCAACCCACTCCTAAGAATTGCAATGCATTGTAACAACACGTTTGTATAAAACTGACTGGCACATAGAAGCTTAGTTTAAGGAGAGATTATGTAGGGATTTTAAAGAATAGAGACTCAGCCGCTTATGCAGATTTAATCCTGATCAGTTGTTCTCTGAGGGCAGCTAACATGAAGTGGCATGGATTACATCAGCACAGTGCATATCCTTTTAACATAAACTGAATGTCCACCTGTACAAATTCTTATATATTACTTTGTGTCTTGCTATAATTTACTGTAAGTTTTCATAGTTCAGTGTAAATTTTACTAACATCAACATCCCATCCAGGTTGTCTCTGGCTCACCACCACCAAGTACAGCATATGAAGAAGTTATGGATAGATGCATGGATGGATGGATTAACAATAAAATGACAGACACCGAGCATAAATGAATTTAGGTTTTTTTAGTTGATTTATTGTACTGTATCTTTGATACTCTTCCATTAGATTTAAATAGTTGCAGTTAGTTATACATAAAGCACAGCTTTGTCACTGTACATACTCAGACACCCAGCACCACATAACTTGGCTGGAAACTTACTGTCTACATTGTGAAGTTCTCAAACAGGTCATTAATTCTGTGGTGTGGGGTACAAGGACCTACAGCTTTCTTTGTCATTATCGTAGAAGAACACATCTTCCTGGATCAAGACTCAACCCAAAAACTGAATATCCCTATAAGTGGATTTGCAGGTTCAGAACCAGATTACCCTTTCTTCTAGGTGTACCTATGTAAACCTTTTTGTTTACAAAATAGAGCCTTATTTTTACAGGTTTATTCAGCATCTATGCATCTGTTGAGTGACTGAGATGTGTATGATGTTCCCGGAGCAGCATTATTATAAAACACACTGGCCTGGTCAGTCATGCACCTTGCAGTGAGGCTGGTGGTTGCTTTATTTGGGAAAGAGAAGCTGTTTCTGGCCTGTGAATGATCCAGCAGTCTGCACAGTAATGTACGAATGTCACGTGCTCCTGTTTGCTAATGTTAACTGTATGAATGTATGACTGAACTATGATCTGTTCAAACTAAGACAGTGCTGAGATTTACAAAAAAATCTTCATTTTTTATACCTACACTTTCAAGGCACAAGTTTTACGTATTTACGTATAGAGCAGAAATCTCAAATATCCTGGGGTGCTCTGTCTAGGAACACTGTCTTTCACTGCACAGTGTCTGTAATGACTTCCGTAACATAGCTTTACAGTTTCCAGTTATCCAGTAACCTTGACTTTCTACCTTCCAGAGGTGGTCTTGCTGTTTCAACAGTTTTTAAGTCTGCCTGTAAAATATTCCCAGACCTAAATATCACAGCAGACAGTGCATTTGTAACATGCATTTTCAGTTCCATTGCTCATTTGCACAACTGTATTTTTAAACTGTACACTAGCGGCCTAAATTGTGGAGACACCAAGCATTTTTGGCATTGCGCTTTAGAAATTACTTCACAAATACTGGCAGTAATGTTTATAAGCGATCAAAGAATGATACAAATATCATACATTGGACGATTAAATAAGCAACTGGAGCAATAGCTAAATAAAATGCTGCAATCTCTAAAAACTGGAAGTGTTTCCACAATTTTGACACGTGTATTTTTAACTGTATTTTACTGACATATATCCATATCTTATTTCATGTTTAAATGTCTCATATTCTGTACTTATTACTTATCACTATGACTAATGATGAACAGTGTTTCCAAGCAACATATAGCTGAAGATCACAATATAGAGACTTGGGCTTGGCCTTCTTGAGTTAATGTTGTGCATTAATCTCTGAGTGTAAAAATGATCGAGTCCAATGAAGGTGGGGGGTGGGGGGGTGGAAACCAGCTTCACCAGCAGATGGTCACTCGGGGGTCAGTCGGAAGGGTCCAGTTCGGTCGTCATCGCACTGCAGTCGCACTGCTCGGAGCAAAGCTGAACCTCAGGCAGCCTAAACCCTAAACCATGACCTGCCTAAACCCCACAGCTTCATCAGGCTGCTCCGTCACCTCTCAGGTCAAGCTGGGGGGGGGGCAGGTCAGGACCCCAACATTCTGTTTCTCAAGGTTCAGGGGCAGCTGTTCATGTTGTCTGCACTGTGACTCAGATGATACTTTCCTGGCCAGTGTGGTCTCCTAAAACCAGAACCTTGTATAGTAATAGTAATGGCCGGAGATGCACAATATACTGGTTATGATATCGGTACTGGTTGATTGTGTCGTTCTTGCTTGATATTGCTGGCTGATATTGATATTTAGCTTTTATCGATATTCAGAGTTACTGGAAAAGTTGTTAAATTGCAAGCAGTTTCTCAGGTGACCAAATATTGGTTACTGGGGTCGGTAATATTAGACAAAAATACTGTGGTTATCAGCATCACCAAAAATTTCCATGTTGCCTAAACTCATATTTCATTCAGTTGTGAATATTGTATAGTGTCAGTTAGGTTTATAGTTAAAGTATAGCGATAGATTTTCTTCATAATTCTACTGTGTGACTGACATTTTTAATACAAACTGTTAAATGTGTTCCATCCCATTGCTAACCTGTGCTAACTGAATAATGGTAAGTCATTTACTTTTTATTGTTTTTAAACGAAAGTGTGGGAACATACAGTCAATATGAGTCATAGGAAAAATCATATACAGGTCGTCGTCGAGTTATGGACTACGTGGAATATGTGGTCGCGACCTGAGTGGTGGTAAATACTGCCACTGCTTATGGTATTTATTTAGCCTACAGGCACAGTGAAGTGACTTACGCGGCCACCACCACGAATGAACAGGGCAGCACACAGATACACGACAGGAACGCAATGTCTAGCGAGAGCCACCTCTGTACGTGCAGCCTCCTTCGGGGAGTGGCAAAATTGTACAGAGTTCTTTTTCCTGCAGGCCGTGCTCTGCAGAAGCTCAAGAAGAAAAAGCAGGAGACGAGTCAGAGCCAAGCCAACAGCTCTGATGGCAAACCGAAAAGGTCAAAGGTCAAAAAGAACGAGGACCCCGCCGGTGGGGAGGACAGCCCAGCTTCGCTAAGTACGGCCCCGTCAATTAAGCATCAAGGATTTTTATATTTGTCGTTGTGCTAGCAAAATATGCAAGTATATGCAACAAAATTTGGTAACAGCTTCCATAAATGACATAAATAGCATGCATACATTATACACGCATAAATACTTTCATGCATAACACAACAATTAAACATAGTTACGAGATGTGCATGTACGAAATTCGTAACAAACTTGAGGTGAAGAAAAAACAAACAGGAGTTACATGGAGAACTGCTAACTGCCATTTTGTTGTATATTTTTAAATCGTCACTAGGTCTGTGCTCAAAAAATCAATACGGCAAAATATTGTCACATACTCTTAGATACAGACATGCTGTTTCGATACGGCCAGTTTAAGAACTTTTATTTGGCAGGCTATCCAATGGTGCAACGGCAGTTGTGAAAGTGCAGTGTGCAGTGCAGCTGCAGGGTGCCAGCTAGGAGCGTAGGATTTATATTAACATGGGGGGTATATCGTGGTCAGAGGTGTGGCGTCACATCACCTTTTAAGGCGATTCAGTGGTCATGCTGTGTACAGTTCGTTTTTTCCGCAAACTATTGCTGTTATACTTACAATAATTTATCTTTCCATTTTACTGGTATTCATTTTTACTAATATGGTAGTTTAAGTGCGTTAAGTCCCGCATTATGAACGCTGGATTTGCGGGAATTATTAAATGTCCCTGTCACTCTCCTGCACCCTGTATCTCTCACAAACAAATCCTAACTTTCCGGAAAGAAACACAACACACATAAAATAGCGACTTGAAGATATCTCCTTTCTGCCAGCACTATTTATGAACTAAATGATTCAGAGTTTCAGGTAACTCAGTAACTCCCTTTATGGTGTTCTCTAAATAAATGCCAGATCGATCTGCCCCGTTTTTTGATGGGCTTCTTACAACCGAACAGCAAACACAGTGGGATGAGAATCGTGACTGACACAAACGCTATGTACCGCTGCATTATTAGTCTTGCTATTTGTGTTATGCTATTAACTAACCAAGCTCGTTGCAGTTTGCACAATCAAACAAGATGATCTTTATGAAACTCAATCAACATGAGACCATTACATTCCACCATTTCACACAGCCTTTTATTAATTATTAAGGTTTTCAATAAGTTAAGTCTCTTCCAAAGACACAGGACTCACCTATGTCACTACATGATCAGGCACTGGATGAGATTAACAAATATAGAGGCACAGCCATTAACTCTTTCTGGTGATCCACTTAGCTGGTGGAGGGACCACCAAGTTGCTTTCCCTCTACTGTCTAACTTGGCTAGAAATACACTCTGTATCCCAGGTAGAAGTGTAGCTGCAGAGAGAATATTCTCCACAGCTGGAGATGTAGTTACAGCTCAGAGAAGTGCTCTTAAACCAGAACACGTGGATCAACTTTTGTTTCTACACAAAAATCTGAAATCATTTAAGCCATAGCTGCCAGTACAAGCAACATTCAAGTTTGTCACAATAGGCTGTTTTGCCGTATTTGTTCTGTGTATTTTTTAAATTTTTATGAAAGCCATAAACAATATTTGTTCGGTTCTAATTGTGGACCTCAAAATAATACATAAAAAAATAATAAACGGCCCGTTCAGCTGTTCAGAATACTTGTGTTATTTAGGCATCATTCAGAATGTATCGTAATACGTATTGTATCGTTGCCCCATATCGTGAAACGTATCGTATCGTGAAGTTGCTGGGAATACCCGGCCCTAATCGACACCCTGCTTGGTTAAAAGCAGTAGTCACCATTTGGTGGAGTCCAGTCTGCATCCTGACTGTGAGGTAATTTCCCCCTAGTCTGCGAATTTTATCATCAGGGGACCTCACAGTTAGTATTTTTTATTTTGTTTTGGGTGTGGTGGACCTTGGCTGTGTGTTGCTGATAGAATTTGGCCATCAGGGGAAAATAGTTGAGGACTCATGGTGTAAAGTGACTAGAGCCTCACACTTTTTGGACTATGTGCCACTAAGGAAGTACATTATTTCACAGGGAAGAAAGGGAGAGTGTTGAGACCATGTGATCTGTGGGACATTTTATCAAAATGTACATGTACATAGCGACAGGGGCGGGTTTGATGTTTGAGGCTCTACTAAAAAAATAATTTCAAAGGCGCTCCTAATGTAGTAACTGTGTGTGGCCAACAGGAGGCCCCCAAATTATGGGGGCCCCACACAAATGTGTGCTTTGAGTGGTTTTAAATACTACCCATGGACAGAGATCTGTACCATCTCATCCACATACCGTTTGATAAAGTCTTCTCCATGTTTCATTCTTCTCACACTACACCTTTAAATAGATGAAAAGAAAGTGAAGAAAATGAAAACAGCAAAGGACAGGGAAGCACCAGCAGGGAAAGACATCAAAAAGAAGACAAAGACTGCTGCAAAAAAGAAAGGAGGTAGGATTTCCTCAGATGCAGGGTGGTCTGTATAGTCTACATGAGTCACAGCGCTAAGTATTACTGAAAAGTGCTTTCATCTCCGATGGTGTCATTATTCCAGGAAGTGACTCTTCTATGCATTAATGCCGTGTCCAAATCATTGGGTCCAAAAAAGACCGTTCGTCCACAGGAACTTAGACATTAATTTTCTTGAATTGGCCTTGTAGGTCGTTTTCGTCACTGTTCAGATCCAAAAATGTGATATTCCTTCAAGCACAAACAGATGAACATATTTCTCATATTATATCATATAAAAAAATTTATTTCATTCACAAGATGAAAAATGGGCAGATTGCCAGTGAATGCCATACTGTAATGTACAAATACAACCAGTGTTATCAAAAGTACCAAGCATACTATAAGTATCGATTCCATCATGTATAAAACTATTTCAGTACTCATTTTTCATGATATTGATTCTATAGCCTGCACTTCCAGTTTGCTCTGACTACTGGGGATCATAGGCTACCAGAGTGCAAAGTCTCACACATGGGGTGTGAGTAAAAATGCAGCAGCACTTTCACCATTGCGCTTAATAAAGAGTGCAGCCGGAGAGTCATCTGGAGATACTTTGGCTTTGTGCCTAAAGACAGTAAACCACAGGACATATGCAACCTTATATGCAAGTTTGCCACAAACACAATAGAAATGGGGCAAATGTCACAAACATAGCTGAACATTTAAAGGACCGACACACAACATAATACAAAGTTTCAAAATATTAATCTGTATGACCATATTTAAAGTTAAGCAGTTCCGCATTGACAAAAATTGGCAGTTATTTTTGCCGGTGTGTTCAACTCCACTCTCATGAGGTCGTGTTGATTAGTGCTCATCATTCAGATACAAACTTTTAGAGTCGTGGGTTAGAAATATGTGGGCTTTGAGACACAATATAAATCAAGTACAAAAACTAATGTGTCTGTCCTATTATACATTGCAATAATAAAATTTAATTAGTGTTCAATAGTAATTTACTCCTTGTAAATATCTCAGCATGACTGCAGCCTTATTATAATGGCTACTACTGTACTTAATATTATTCTGCTTTGACTGACGATGCAATAGGAAGGTTTTTTTCAACAAAAAAAATTACTGACAAATTTACAAAAGTTTGTAAATTTTTTACAAACAAAACCACAACTGAATTTTTTTTTTTTTAAATTTAGTTACATTTTATACTGTGTTGAGTATCGAAAATGGTAGAATTCCAATACTTGTCTTGGTATCGTAGTAAAATTTTGGTATGGTGGCATCAATACAGTACAGAAAAAAGAATGACAGTAATGAAATCTTGTGGAACCTCTAACTATTCACAAAAACCACCATCTCTGGACTGCCAGTTCATTTGTCCTTTTTCTCCAGATGCCATTCCCTGAAACAAATCCGGTTGGCGATTATGCAGAGTGGCACATCACAAGACATGCATTTGTAAATCGTCTTGTTTTTTAGTTTTTTCGACGTGCAGTGCACGCAGTATTTCCTGCCCTGTGTGGCCTTTAGCCTTGGGTCAACAGAAGACGTGTCTATGATGGCCACTGGGAAGCACATCATCGGCTCTTTCTGCGGCTTTTCAGATGGCTGCGGCGCCACATGTGGCAAAACGCGTGGCACTGCATTTGCCCTTGCGCAGGCCGCCAGCTGCGTAACCAAAACCTCCCTAAAACGTTTCTGCGTGAGAAACTTCCGCTTCTTTGCTAGGGTGATGTTCTTGTGGATGATGAAGCTATTCACTAAAGCAATATCCACAAAGTGGAAGAAGAACTTCTTGTACCACTTTATGGTCTTCTTGGCAACAGTATAGTGCTTTATGAAGGCGTCAGACAAATCCACCCCCCCCATATATTTATTGTAGTCCAGGACCATATCAGGTACTGGCACGGTCTCCTGCTTCCATCCACCAGCTTGCTTCACACGCCGCGGAATTGTATGTCCACTGAAGGCCTTGTGAATGGAAGAACACATGCTGACTTCTCTTGTGTCCTTCCACTTCACATACAGGAGAGGACCCTGCCTAAACCACCTTAAGGCCCCTCGTGGTGCATCCTTTGGTAGTGCATTTGGTCTGCCTTCAAGGAAACCTATCCTATTTACCCTGATTGTACCACAGGCCCCGATGTTCAGAGAGTGGAGATGGGTGAAGAGAGCTGTGCTGGTGTAGAAGTTGTCCACATACAGTCTATATCCAGTTCCAAGGAAGGACACTGGAAGTAGCCTGACTACAGCATCGAAGCTCAGACCCCTACCATTAGGTGTAAAAGTTCTCCCCTGGTACACAAAAAAGTTGAATGTGTACCCCGCCAGACTGTCTGCCAAGACAAACAGCTTGAAGCCCCATTTTGTCGGTTTGTCTTTCATGTGCTGCTTCATACAGTGTCTGTTTTTTGCAGCAACCATGCGCTCATCGATGGCAATGTTCTGGTAGGGATGGTAGTACGCCTTGCATGACGTGATGATATCATCATGCAGGGGCTTCAGTCTGAACAGGGGATCATAACTGGGAGTCCCTTTCAATTTGTCATTGGTAACATCAGCTTCTGGATCGCTCATGTGTAGGAACGAAGAGATGGCTGCGAACTTGCGGCTTGCCATCACAGAAGCTGGGAAGGGGTGACGGTGCAGATCATCAGTCCTCCACATATCATGAATTGCTGAGAACCTAACCAAACCCATATAAATGGTGAGGCTAAGATACCCCATCATTTCCTCCGGGTCAACGCCCTGCCATGCCCGCTTTGATCCTTGGCTTTGCTTATGCTTTGCATACTTGTTTGTATTCTGGCACAGGGTATCCAATACAGCCTTAGTGAAGAACAGCTGGAAGACCTCGAGGGGACTATATTCATGATGGAGGTCCAGCTGAACTCCAGGATTCCTCTTAGGGCAGAACATGAACTGCTGAGGTTCTTGGTCATCAATGTCCAATGAGTGCCATTCAACCTTGGTTCCTGTTTTAGAACAGCTGGGATGGTTGACTTTTCTTCTTCTTTTGGCTGGAGTAGCCTGGACCTGAGGTACAGATGAAGAAGCCCATGAAGGATCTTGATCGTTGGGGCTAAAAATAGTATCAAAGAAAGGATGACATTTATAGGGTAAGCAACATTTTACACTGACATAAGTCACCACTAACAAAACAGAAATGTGAAGGGTAAGATGGAACCAGGCGCAGACACCATTATCTAATCTTCTTATTAAAAACTTCTACAAATATTCCTAGTAATACGCGCAAATAAAGTCAGTGGGTTATAAAAGCCATTTCTGTATCTGAACTGGACAAGACTGTGCAGTTGAATACATATGCAAAAGTATGCAATGTTTCCTCCTCAGATGTAATCTATGATGTTCTGATTCATGATGAACAAAATTTAAGTTTCTTCCACTTCACAATTCATCTGAACTAAGAAAGCATACACTTCACGGTTCTTACATATGCACAAAGTAGGGCTGGTTGATATGGCTATCGATCAATTTTTTCCCCATCTATGTCGATTATTATGATCAATTAATTATTTTCATTAATTTATTTTTAGGGTCCATTGGTGGTTAAAATTCCCTTAGGATTCCTTTTAAACAGGACATGAAAAAGATGTCAAATGAATGGACTACAAACTAAAGTATAATTTTAATATAAGTATAATTTTACACACACACACACACACACACACATATATATATATATATATACACACACACACACACACACACACACACACACACACACAGAGGTACCTCGGTTCTCGAACTCACTAGAACTCCAATTTCTTTAAAGTCGAACAAACCAGTTTGACCTAGAACTGACTATTGACCAGTGCTACCTATCGAGACATGCTATAGAGCTTTTCTGTGCATATGCAGTTCCACCGATTTGGGGTTAGGGTAATGGTTTTAGGGGGGGGTTGGGGTTAGGGTAAGGGCTATCGATTAGCACTACGGTAGCCTAACTCGACAAAGTAGCACAACCCGTCAGAACACGCCTCATCGCGCGTGTATTTAGACTATGGTCTACTGTGGTGATAGATTATTTCCTTCAAATGTTAAGAAATGGCTCGTTCCCTCTTGTCTTAAAAAAAATTCGGCTTTGTATGGTCCTGCGCACTATAAATTTTGTTTGTATGAATCTTTCTTTAACACTGAAAAGAAACGTCGAACTATCTGCATCTGAGCAACGTACAACATCTACGGCATTAACTGGTAAAATGAACGATACGCACAAATTGTGACGTAATACGCAATGTACCCACTGGATTTGTCTGTTGGGGGCCCAATATCTCTAGCAGCACCCTGCCTTGGGGGAAACTAATTGAGTAATCCTGCTCTACTTCATACACCATTCTTGTAAAATTACCCCACTTTTACTCAGGGAATACGGAACTTTGCCTAAAAAGCTCTATAAAGCAAAATACACGTGTAATTAAATAGAGCATAACAGCGTAGTATAATATAGCTGTTACCAACACAAACGTTAATTATAAAATTGTGGAAAACGGAACTATTAAAAAAAAATACAATAAAACGTAAGAACTGTAAACTAAACTTACACGTCAAGTGTTGGATCCTCTCCATGAAGAAAAGCGTCCTCCTCCACTGAATCAACAGATTCAGAAATGGATGCCTCACTTTCTCCTTCCGAATCACTTTCCAAAATCATCCCCCGTGGTTCCTCGAGACTGGACATGTTCTCGGCCATTTTTCACTCACAAAAAACAAAGATCGTCATTCAAATCTGACGAAAAAAGACCAAAAACTTACCAAAACTCAACACACCACGAACTCTAAACATTCCTCAAACTTCTGCGCCCGCTTGAAGTCCCAATATCCAATCAGCACATCTTCTACCGTTTCGGATAGCACCGACGCTATTTTATTGGACGAAACAGCTGTCACTCAACCCTGGTGTTTCCACATAAAGTTAACTACGGTGAAACATGACCATGGGCGAAAGTTCCGTGAGTCGAGAATGCTATGCTAGCAGGGAAGCTGAACATAATATGCTCAGCAAATATTTTAATAATACTCACCGAAAGAAACACAGCGATTTATTTAAGAGATCACGCTTTAAAACGAGGGTAAGTTTTCAATAGTGCAGTTCACAATGTATCGCTGAATCGTCTCTCCTGCCGTAATGCCGCATCGGGGCATCTTTAAATTTGCCGCACCGTTGTCTATATGGGCTACACGCGACTAGAAGAGGTGGGGCTCTGAATCAGTCCGAAAGAGCAATAGGACCACTGTTGCAAAACCCACCTGTAGGAGAGAAAGTGGAATGGAGGGAGGGACAAGAAGAAGGGTGGAGAAAAAAAAGAAAAACACAAACGCGCAGTACACATAGCGCATAACAATATCGCAACCAGCCTTATTTCTGAATACGTTGAACTCTTTCCACCCAAGCAGACTCTGAAGGCGAAAATGGTGTTGAGCATGAGAAGGACAATGCACCCCAGAAAAAGACCAAGAAGAAGCCATTAAAGGAGAGTGCCTTATCCAGTGCCAAGGACCAGAAATCAAACTGCAAGGGTGAGATTGTGTCTCACCCCAGAGGCTGAGGAGTCTGGTTTGTTGTCTTCAGTGAGACGAACTGTTTCATAGAAAAAGCAAAACGTAGTATATTGTAAAATAAATACAATGGTTAATTCTGAAAGATTCCGTTGTATTCATTTGGCACGTAACAAATACTTAAAACTAGGAAAACTCCTGCCATGTGTTGGGTATGACTTCTGTAATTGCAGAAATGCAAACAAATATAGTGCTCACAGAAAGTCTTAGGACATTTGCCTAATTCAGTACAAATATTGGAAATTTATTGGTTTTAACCTTGGGGAACCCAGACCACCTTATCATTATAGGAAAAATGTGTCCATTGGATAAAATGATTATACAGACCCAGTGAACTCAAAAACAGGTGTTTTGTAAAAATAACCCTTTCCCAGTCCATGTTATGAAATATGCCATATACGACCTGCCGGACTGTTCATGCTGTTCCAACTTGTTAATTTCACATATGAAATAAGGACAGAAAAGAAGGAAAAACCAAATCTTTGCAACATTCTCATTTTCAAAATGCGTTTATTGAGTTTTCCTTTTCATCATTCACCATGTGCTGGCAATAAAACACATGCTTCAAACATGCCAACCCATCAAGAAACAGGTCAAGTGAACAGACCTGCAAAAAGGTGAACTACACAGAAAGTTTACTTGTGGTGGGTTGTAAGGTCTGGTACACCACCTGTATTCCCTCTGTTTTTGTCTGAGGCTGATGTTGAGCACATGGAACATCATCATCACTGCTGCCAGAAAAGTTTCAAAACATCCAAAACCTAGTTATACATGTTCCATAACATCTAAACATTATAAATGATGATGCAAAATTTCTGCCACTTACCTATTCACAGCTTGACAGGTGAATCTTTACAGCATGTACAGCAACAACCTCAAAACGCGTTGGGGGCCATATTTATTGTGAAAAAAAAAACTGGTTAATTCAGTCAGTAATCACTAAATGTCACTCTTACTGGGTCGTATATGGTACAATGGGCTGTAATTCTGCTATATAACTGCTGTATAACTTTGATGAGTGGGTTGAATGTAAGGCAGAAATAAAAGGAAGGGCCGTATATGACCCCATGGGTTCCCCAGGGTTAAAACAAAAATCATTACTTTATTTATTTGTTTACTAAAAACACATCACAGTAGAAAGAATCAGTATTTTTAAGTACGACATTAATTTCAAGTAGTAATATATTGAAACCCAAATTTATAGTTTAAAAGTTCATTGACAGGCAGACTCATCTTTTTAAAGAGTAACACCTTTTCGATAACATAAAACACTAAACATTTTTGTTTAGTGTCCCTTTGGGAGCCAGTGATTACAATTAATAGCAAAATGGCAAGAACAGAACCGAATCAGTCGGTCAAAAGATTATGACACTTAAAAACAAAATCTGTGTGGAACATATGTGTAGATATGTTAAACGTTGCTTGTCAATTGACTTTTGTTACGAAACCAACAGATGTGAAACATTTTCACAGAATTAAACAAGCATCCCAAGATTTTCTATATAATACACACACGCACACACTTTTACTGTGCTCTTATTATCTCCAGTCTGTTTTTCTCATTGTTCAGAAAACAAAGGAAAGCCACTGAAATCCAAGAATAAAGATCTAGCATCCATGTTTCTGATAGATGAGGAGAAGCCAAATTTCAGCACAAGACCGAAAGGTGATTCCTGATGATTTTGTATATTAACAATATTCAAACCTATAAAGATGAGGTCGAGAGTTGAAGCTGTTGGTAAGATGAAGGTCAGCGTTCAATGGGTGGAACCGTACAACACAGCTACATTAATGACAGCGCCCCCTTCAGATGGCTTAATCACTCTGATATTAACTCAGCCGCAGCCTGAGATGAAGACGGAGAACAAAGGTCTGTCTGTCGTTGGCAGGCAAATCGGTGAGCGATGACAGCGAACCTGAAACCAAACCCAGTAAAACCAAGAAAAAAGATAACACCGTTCCTGGCTCCATGTTCCGGGCCGGAGGAGACAACGAGAAGGATAAGGAGAGGGACAGAAAGGGCAAGAAGGAAGGTCAGGTCGCCCCCATAGCTTTTGTCCTGAGTGTCATTATTTAGCCTTTGGAAGCCACCTAAGAGTGTAAAGCGATTACTGATGCCCTTGACAGATGTACTTATGACTTGTAACTGATTATATTCTTCCAGGACATAAAAAGGCTAAGGAGAGTGAAGACTCAGAGGTGACCTTGAAGAAGAAGAAAGGCAAGGGGAAGAAGAGCAAAAAGGTACGTCAAAGACAAAGGGGCAACGGGGCACTGAGGACCCCCACGGCTGTGATGACCCCCTACAGCGCTGATGACCCCCTACAGCGTGACCCGCACAACAAATATTGAGAATGTATTAGTTGCCCACCAACCAGGTCATATTGCTCTACATGTCAGTTCGTCTTGGAAACCAACAAATGATTATGCTTGTAGTGATGAACGTCTTCTGTGGACAGAAGATAAATATCTAAGACAGTGTTTCTCAACCTGGTCCTGGGGGAACCCAGACAGTCCATATTTTTGTTCCCTCCCAACTCCCAACACACTGGCCTAAGACACCACCAACATTTTAGCTTTTGTCAAGATGTTTATAAAGAAGTCCGTACTTGATTCTGACCATGTGTAATACATTATCCTACCAAGGGTATGCATAGCGAGTTTTGAGCAAACATCATGCCATTGTTGGCCTTCACTGCGATAGTGTGGTGAGACCACTGGTCTTGTATCTGGTTCCAACTTTATCTGCATTAGTAAGAGGAATGTTATGGACCATTTTGTGTAATGTAATGCTGCCTTCTAATTAATCTCCTAAGTCTTCTGTCTAATTGAATAACTGCTGTCTGTTGGCAATCTTCTCATGTTACTTTCTGCAGACCAAAGTATTACAGTATTTCACATCTGCACATTTCCTGGTGAAGTTGTTCAGAAATCTGGGTTTCATGTGGTGAATGGGCTAGATTTACAGTACAGCATTCCATGGCCTGTTCCATCCAGGAGGAAAGACCACCGTCACCTGTCATCGAGTTTGATGACCTGGAGGAGTTTGTGTTGCAGCCAGCTCCAAACGGCATCACGATCAAATGCAAGGTGATGCGGGACAAGAGAGGCATGGACCGCGGATTCTACCCCACTTATTACCTGCACCTGGACAGTGAAAAGAAGGTGAGTGGACCAGAACGTTTCATGTGGCTGAAGGTGAAGAGACTGGACCCTTTCATCTGGCTGAAGGTGCAGAGATCAACTCCTTTCATCTGATTGAGGGTGAAATCTCCAGACCGCTTCATCTGGCTGAAGAACTGGAAGTTTGAGACTAGGAGCCAGAACTCTCTGTTAATTCTAATCATCGTCTTTTAAATAGCATCCATCTTCAAACCGCTTATCCCAGCGCAAGGCCATCTGTAGCCATCATTTGATCAATGAATATATTCTGTTTCTTTGGCATATTTTAGATGATCTTGTGCAAGACTGATTGATTTTGATCCTGAAGTGCATTTTATATTTTACATTGTTAAAGGTCCGAGCTCAGTACATGGACACCAGAGGAGAGACCAGTTTAAAATAGTCTTCGGTACAGACGCTCCTCTACTTACGAACTTTCAACTTACGAACTTTCAGACATACGAACGAAGAGGACTCTAAGTCCAAATTGTGTTCATTGGGCTCCCGTTTCCTGTCCGCAACATCAATGTATTTTTCTGCGCGCCAATTCCGCCTAGTATGACTTCTGGCCGCTACTCCCGCCGCGCAGCAGCGTAGCGTGCGTACTCACAGCATCCTAGTTCTTTGTACTTGCGTATACCCTTAAAATGATGTCGAATGACGACTTGCAAACATTTCAAGTTACGAACGGCCGCTTGGAACGTATCTCGTTCGTAAGTAGAGGAGCGTCTGTTCTCCCTGTTTTCCCCATCAAGTAGCACGACTGTAGAGTATCCAGACGAGCACAGTGCTTTCAGGCAGATGTCAGTGTGCATGGAGTAAAATGCTCCATGTTTGGTCAGGTGATGCAAGGGCTGCTTTCTGACTCCACCCCCCTCCAACAGGTCTTCCTGCTGGCTGGCCGGAAACGCAAGAAGAGCTCGACCTCGAACTACCTGATCTCCACCGATGCCACTGACCTGTCACGGGGTGGAGAGAATTATGCCGGGAAGTTAAGGTAAACGTCAGAAAAATCTGCTTAAATTGTATGTGAAAGATGAAGGTGGTTGGCAAGGTTTTTTTTGCCTATGTGCCTGTTTGCATCACACATTGATGGGACTCGATTCTGACACAAAATACCAGGAGGAAATGAAAAAGACCATCCAACTCGCCCTCTTCTGATTCCGCAGGTCGAATCTGATGGGGACCAAGTTCACCGTGTTCGATGATGGCTTGAACCCTGACAGGGCCCTTCCGGATCTGTCCAATGCCCGGCAGGAGCTGGCGGCCGTGATCTATGTGAGACCCAGCCATGGATCTTACCCACATGTTTAAGGGAGCACCTGTGATTTTCTAGCCTTGTGGAAACTAAATGTTAGCATACTAAAATCAATTCCAGTTAAAATATATTCTGGATGGATGGATGGATGGATCCTTTTGAAGTCATCCAAAATGTTTTGTTTGCTTGTTTTTGTCTCAGGAAACAAATGTGCTAGGATTTATGGGCCCCAGGAAGATGACAGTCATCATCCCAGGGATGGATGAGTGCAATGAGAGAGTGCCGATACGACCTCGAAACGTACGTAAGTCATCCCATGTTTATTACTGATAGATATTTCTGGATTTTATTTTTGTATTGTTCACTGAGAATGTTCAGCACAGCTGTAATAATGTGGTTAATTATGGACTGCGCATCATTGTTTTGTGGTACACTGCCCTCGTCTGATCAACATGAGTAACTGCACGCAGAAAAAAAACTTCATATTAATCTCAGATCTGCTAGCACTGATATAGAACCAGCTGCTAGCTTTTAGCTGCTAGGTTTTATCGTGAGCCCTGTCTGTGTTGCCCCGGGTTGCTTCTCCCCATCTGCATGCCCCCTGTTTCTGTGTCCCCATCTGCTGCTCCTGTCTCCTTCTCTCTTGTCTCTCTCCCCTGTCTCTGCCCCCCCCCGTCTGCATTTCTCCTGTCTGCATTTCTCCTGTCAATATCCCCTGACTATGTTTACTCTCTGTCTTCTCTGTGTCGTACTCCCTCGTCTGCATCTCTCCTGATACTATCTCCTCTCTCCATCTCCCCTACGTTTCATCTCGTCTACGTTTCCTGTCTTTGTTGCCTCTGTCTCCTTCTCCCTTGTCTGCGTCTCCCCTGTCTGTGTTTCCCTTGTCTCAATCTCCCCTTGTCTCCATTTCCCCTGTCTTCGTTTTCCATGTTTGTGTCTCCTCTATTCGCATCTCCCCTGTCCTCAATCAGGACGCTGATGGGCTCGTGATGAGGTACCAGAACCGGCAGATGGACGGCCTAATCGAGCTGCACAACAAGACCCCAGTGTGGAACGACGACTCAGCCTCCTACGTGCTCAACTTCTCAGGCCGCGTCACGCAGGCGTCTGTGAAAAACTTCCAGATCGTCCACAGCAAAGACAGTGAGAGAGAGAGAGAGAGAGAGAGAGAGAGAGATCTTCTTTATGCTAAATGCTAAACACTCAGGCAGGCAGAAAATCAAGACGGACGCAGGACACCGTGTGGCCCTTGGAGATGACAGTGATGTGAAGGGCCACCGTGCTTGATAATTTCATTCATTGGTTTAGCTTGTGTTTATCTGTAAGCATTTGAGAGAGGTTGAGGTTCAGGTATTTGATGCCACTTGTTCACACACACACACACACACACACACACACACACACAGGTTTGTAATTATATCTTTGTGGGGACTCTCCATTCATTTCTATGGGGAAAACTGTAATCCCAACATGATGACCGTAACCCCTACCCAGCCCTAACCTTAACCATAAGTAACCAAACAAAATACAAAAGTCCTTGCATTTTCAATTTATTGATTGCAGTTTCAGATTTTTAGAAAATAGCCATTGCCCATAATGGAAAACTCTAGCTGGTCCCCCAGGGGTATTCATCACGTTGTGGGGACATTTGGTCCCCACAAAGTAAGGTATATCTGGAACACACACACACTCTCACACTGGGAATTTCTCTCTGGTTGTCAGTGGCTCTCATACATACAGCAGATACACGCACAGTTAGGAAAAGATGACGGCCACAAACGGTCCAGTTGATATATACAGAGTGCACACAAGTGTGGATGATTGATGTACAATAAGTGCAAGAGTGCATGTCAGTGGAATGTTGCAATAAATGCAGTATGTACAGGACAATGCAGTAAGTACAGTGAGTTATTTACAGCTGTGAGGTATTACAACCTGGCTCAGCTGTTCCTGATGCTGGAAGCTTGTGTGTCTGCCTTATTTACTATGCATTTGTCTTCTGTCAGTTTTAGTTGTAATTGTTTGAGTTTCCTATCCAGTGAATGACATTCCTGCCCTGCCTCCCTACACCCCCCCCATCATCAGACAGCTACATCATAATGCAGTTTGGGCGCGTGGCGGATGACACCTTCACACTGGATTACAGCTACCCCCTGTGTGCAGTGCAGGCCTTCGCCATCGCGCTGTCCAGCTTCCATGGGAAACTCGCCTGTGATTGAGAGCGGCCAGTGATGCAGGAAGTGATGTCATCAGCTGTGGCAACGAGCCTGGGGAAGACCCCACGTGTCATTTTTCTTTTGGTCGGGTGGGTTATGGTACTTCAGGTCCCAGCTGGCTTCCTGGATCAGGAAATGGACCTGATTCTCATTTGTTTTATTGTTTGCAATAATATATTAAGTCTTAAATCAAAAGTGAAGTGCTCTGTGGAAAATGGAATAAAATTGTATGCCAATTACTTTGTCAGTTTCAACTTATGTTTGTGATTCTTTTATAAAAAATAATTTGGGCCACATCTATATGAGCATAATATTATTAACTGTAGCGATAGCAGTGTGGTTAGATACCCCGTCCATCATATTTCCTTAATATCGCTACATTCTTCGTAAAGAACGGCTTTTGTTGCAAAATTCATTTTATTGTGACTGTCTTACAAAATAATTTTGAGTCCGGCTATTTCGCAAAATCTGTGTCTGGAGAAAGAATTTGGTCTCTGCCACAGAATTTGGAGAGCACTACTTGGTTTTCAGCAGAAAACACAGGCAGTAATAAATTGAGCTGTAAACGGAGAATAGAAAATGTTTCCCTTTTTCGCTGGCTCACGAAAGTTGTGGTTTCCCTGCGATGCGCCTTGGACCGCTCATGGCGGCCGTGGTGGGGTCGTGATTCATATTTATGATGCAGGGTGAGTCCGAAGATATCTTTGGGGATGGCTCCACTCTGCGTACGCTCCTCGTGTCCAACAAATCCCTTTCTGTCCTTGCGAATCTAACTGTCGTGATTTGTGTCTGTCTATGAAAATTTGGTGATGCAAATATGAGAATTTTAAACGTATATATTGGAGGGGGGGGTTCGTTGCGGACTGGTCTGCTCGCCCACCTACCCAATGTACATGATATCTCTAAATTACCCATTTGCAGGACTGTCTGTCCTGCGATGGGCTGGCATCCTGTCTAGAGTGTCTCCTACCTCATGCCCCTTACTTCCTGGGATAGGTAGGCTTTGGGATTAGCCAGAAGCAGATTAACCCAGGGTCAGGGCAAACATGAAGGCCCCAACCTTCAGAGAAATTAAACGGCTAGTTACATAGTGCAGATGTCAGCTTAGTGCGCCCAGAAAACCTGCCCTAGGTTTTACCGAAATCTATGGCTGGAAAAGCAGTTCTTAAATAACTTGTAAAGATTCCAGTAATATAAGGCATTGCATATATATACTTTGGCCAGCAGAGGGAGCGCAGGGGGGGGGGGGGTAGTGGGGGGAGGCTGCTCACCTCTTTCCAGAATGATCGTTAAGGGTTCGGCTCATCTCCAAAGGATTACATCATTGGGCTCGACTTCTGGTTACTGGAGGAGAAGGATTTGGATCTATGCTTAACTGTGGAATGTATACAAATTCCAGGAGAAGTTTGGAATTGACCTATGGTTTAGGAAACTATTCTTTTCCCTGTGTGATACGTGATGACGGATTAAATAAAGTGTTTTTTTTCCCATCTAAATAAAATTACTGATTTTAGAGTCAAGAAGTATTTTGAAAATTTTTAAATGAACTACGTCAGGGAGTTCAAAATTTTGTAAATCAGGATACATTTAGTCCAGGAAAAACGTTGAAACGTATTAAAGTGAAGTTTATGACATGTATTTGTAAACGATTTAATGGTGCTAGGACTTGATGAGTTTGGGTGCAGATTTTTACTTTTCACTTTTTTTTTAAAACTACATTTATTTCCCTGAGTCAAAAGCAATAAAATCAGTTTTTATCCATCCATTTTCCAAGCGATGGGTTGGCGCCCCACCCTGGGTTGCTCACTGCCTTGGGCCTGTAGTCTCCAGGATAGGCTCTGGACCCCGCATGACCCTAAACAAGTAGTACGCTCGTCGTGTTTAACAAATCCTTTTCTGTCCTTGTAAATCTAACTGACATGATTTCTGTGTATCTATGAAAATGCAGCTGTCTCGAGGTCTTATTCACGAGTGAGGGAAGACAGAAGCGGGAGATCAACAGATGGATCGGTGCAGCGTTGGCAGTAATGAGGACGCTGAACCGTCCTATTTTGGTGGAGGGGGAGCTGAGCCAGAAGGCAAAGCTCTCAATTTACCGGTCGATCTACGTTCCCACCCTCACCTATGGTCATGAGCTGTGGATAGTGACCGAAAGAACGAGGTCGCGGATACAAGCAGCCGAAATGAGTTTCCTCCTCAGGGTGGCTGGGCTCAGCCTTAGAGAGAGGGTGAGGAGTTCAGACATTCGGGAGGGGCTCAGAGGAGAGCCGCTGCTCCTCCGCATCAAAAGGAGCCAGCTGAAGCGGTTCGGGCATCTGTTTAGGATGCCTCCTGGACGCCTCCCTGGGGAGGTGTTTGGGGCATGTCCAACCAGGAGGAGGCCCCGGGGCAGACCCAAGACACGCTGGAGAGATTATATCTCTCGGCTGGCCTGGGAACTCCTTGATATCCCCTCAGAGGAGCTGGAGGAGGTGGCTGGGGAGAGGGAGGTCTGGGCATCCCTGCTTAGACTGCTGCCCCCCGCAACCCGATGCTGGATAAGCAGCAGAAAATGGAAGGAAGGATGGATGGATGGATGGATGGATGGCATTTTCCAACCACTTCATCCATTTCAGGATTGTAGGAGCTCATACCGTACACTACAGGCAATATCATAACAATAAATAAAATAAAATAAAATAAAATAAAATAAAATAAAAAACTAACAGCATGAGGTAATGGTGATATCCACTGAACCACCTATTTTTTTTTAGAAATTCCGGACATAACATGATCAGAAAGAGGGAATTAAAAAAAGTCATTAAGCTTTCTAAACATATTCAACATGCTATTAATTTAAATAGGGCTAACGATTTCATTTAGGCCTACAAATATCTGTTTCCATTTTGGGAGCAGTGAATTGTGTGAGTATTTATTTAATTTCTTGATGACCAAGGACAGACACTCTGATAGAAGTACAAAAATTAGAATTCATGTAATTTTGGGAAGTTAGGCCTGATATTAAATCGATGTTTTTCCAAAGAGACATAGTGTAGTCTTTTGTTTGTATAATCTCCAATATTATACAATTTGCATTTCAAGATGAGTTATTTTGTTGTGATTATATTTAGTCAGATGTGGCTGAATATGCATGATAACTTTAATCAAAGTATAGGAACCACCATCAGTTCCGATCTCACCCAGGAATCCAGCCTGCACCTGACATCTCGCTGACTTTGGGTAGGACAGAACAGGATAGGATTTTATTGTAGCCCTAACTTTCAAATGGGAGTCGATCACGGATTAAGTCAAGGGTATTTAGATACGTCGTACTTACAGGACACAATTATTTAAGATTTCATACTGCATAGTTCCGCAGCGAATATTATATTGCATTTGTAACTCTTTCGATTATCTTATTCTTAAGCTGTAGACCTGTTATTTTAAATTTTAATACGATCCAAAGGGAATACAGGTCCGTGCAACTCGTTTTGGGCAGTGGTGTTTGGCGTACCCTATTGTAATTAAGGAAGATTATATAAGACCATCGGACACAAACGCGTTTACAGGACTCAAATTTTCAAACACACGAGGGCGGGGTTTTCCAGGGAAGTCTCTGCCCCCAACTTTGTTGATTGACACAGGACTATGGCTCCTCCTTGAAACTTTTTTTCTTCGTTTTTCAGCGTTGTGCGTTGATTTCATACCAAAGTCATACTTTACATTCCACCTTTACTGTCAAACCCTGAGAAATATTTATTGAAAACATAAAAGCGCCCGAAAAATAAACTGTTTAAATGAGGAAACTTTTTACAAGCGCTTGAGCAGGGAGAAGTGCGGATCAGCCAAAGGTGAGTGTTTATTACTAAATACGTCTTCTTTGTCTGAGTGGTTTTGTAAAGTTTCGTGCAGCAGATCCTCGCTGGGAGTCTTTGAATCTTTGTCATTTTTTGCATTTTTTCCATGGGATTCCTTGGGTCGGGCAGGGTAGAAAACAAAAATGACTGATTTTGTGCGCCTTTCTGTGTGATCATGTGGAGCGTTTGCTTAGCATTTAAGGCAGAGAAATCAGTGTTGATGTGTTCATTGGGTTTTTTTTTTTTTTGCATTTTCGCTTTTGTCCGTACTTCGGGGAAGCTGAGGATGGTGTGTGTTTTTGTTCTTTGCAGTTTGTCGCCACTTCGCTCCCAACTTCCCTGGGTTTTTGTGGAGGGGGTGAGAGCAGATCCTTCTTTTTTACCAGGGACTTGAAAGAGAAAACAAAAAAAAATCAGTCAACTGGAGGATTGCTTAAGTAAACGCAATTGCTTAAGCACTTTTTAAATAATTTTATAGGTAAGTACAGCCGGTGGGGGATAATGCTGTTTAATATGTTTGGGCGGAGTGATTCCTAAGCATCGGTCAACACGGACAATAACTCCTATTTTCCCCGATAAAATCAGACTTAAACCCCGCAGCGTCCAGTCACGGACAACATAAAATCTACATGATTTAATGAGGCCGAAATTGGTGTTAAACACTGCTGTCCTGCGCAAGAAGCACTTATTATGCAAATAATCGGTCTCACTATATTAAATAAGTGGTAATAAAATTTCTTTATTTGTTTTATTCTTTTAGTGTTTCTATGAGCGGTAAAAAGTGACATCTAAGAGACTGCCGTGGAAGCGCGCCTTAATGAGCTGCGTGTTATTAAAATAAATCTTAATTTGTTTTAAAATACATCATCGGTGTCGATTGTTACAGAGAATGGGATGTATTCGGGATCGCAATGTTAAGAAAAAATATGCTTTGTCGGTGTCCGCATCATTTTCTTGGATGGTTTTGTCAATGGACATGAAAAGTTGGGAGTGAAAAGTTCAGGCCAGCCTGGTGAAGGCAGCACCGGCCAATTAGCTTATTGCGGCACAAATAGCAGAGATATAATTATCGCAGATGATTTGGTCATGTTGACGGAGGAGAGATCCGCTTCCCTGCCATGTGGAAGTGGCCGGCTCGGGTTACCCTCTGCAAGGGAGCGAGATGAACAAAGGAGCCCTGCGCTGCCTGGATAGTCACTGTACCCCTGGCGTTTAGGGTTATTTAAGTCGCCACTACAAAAGCCTCCCGTTTAACTTTATACCGATCCGGGCTCTGATTGCTGGAGCACATCAGAAATATGCGTTGCATTTATGAAAGCCTTCTTGGAGGGGCTGGATGGATGATAAAACCGCAGAGTAAAACCATCCTCCTCCTAAGAGAGATACCTCGGTCCCCCCCGATGCTGCTGTTCTAAATCTTCCTTGGCGCGTTTGCATTCGTTGCTCAGCTTCCTTCGTCATGCGCGTCTGTGTATGTGTGCATATATCACGGCAGAGTGGTTTTAAATAAAGCGCATTGTAAATGCAATCATTGCGAATAATAATAATAATAAGCCAGTTACTGAAAGGTCCATTATTGTGTCGTATAACAATGAGCATGTGTTTTAGATATAAAAAAGCGGTATGAGGTTCATAGGTCTGAGGTTTTGTTGCGGCCCTTCGTCTGTGAAGCCCAGCGGGTCTTTCTGGAGATCGGGCCGGTGACGGGACCCGTCCCCCGCCGCAAGCACTTTGTCGGGCTGCTGGTGACTTGCTAGTTAAAAAGATTTAAAAGTTAAGCACTGCGTCTATCAAGAGCACGTTGGCCAGGTATAGAAATCAGACAGAGGATCTCAACGGTTTCCTTGAATGAAGGGAAAGTGAAAAGTATGACTTCCTTTCTGCTATGAAGGCCTGGAATTAAAATGCAGATAAGATTTGCTTTATTTATCCTGCTGGGGGGGGGGGGATTCTTGTGCATACAGGAGGGTTATTCTTATTGCGCATACAGGTGGGCTAGAGATTATTGTCTGTTTATTTAAATGTATGAAATCAAAGCCATTGAACTTTAGATGCCTTTCAATGGACAAGCATGCGTTTTGAAAAACAGCCTGACAGATGAGAGGACTGGCTTTTCCAGTATTTCTGACAGTCTCGTAAATTTCTTTGAACGTGACTTTCATAAGTGTGAGAAATTCAGACGTCTCCTTTGAGACATCTCCATCACCGAGTTATCTGTTGAAATAAGAGATACATATTCTGTCACAGGTTTCCCTTAATAAACAAAACAAGCCCCCCCCCCCCCCCCCCCCCCCCCCATCCCCCCCCCCCCCCCTCAACCCC
>JABJVO010000039.1:13115843-13128145 GCA_026770805.1 Boulengeromyrus knoepffleri | reverse complement strand
GACTTGTTGCTTGTTTTACATCCGAGCTCCATTTTGGTGTCAAAAGGGGTGGCCGCACCTAATTTTTCGGCCGTTCCTGTGCTATCCACCTCTGATTTCAGCCGGGGTGTAGTTTTTAAAAGGCTGTTTAGCATTTCTGTCTTTTATCACACAGCTGAAATGCCATAATGCTCTTCCAGTAATGTGTGGGGTGAAAACAGCGCAGAATGTGAGCTTAATGGCAGGTTCAAAATGTGTAATTGTTTAGCTCTTTTGCTTTTTAAACAACAAGAAACAAAATGGAAAGAAGTTGTCCAAGATAAACACTTTAGCCGAGAAATACAAGCTTGGTCAATACAATTTATCGATGTAATAATGACTCCAAGCGTTTCTTTTTTTGTGAGAATACTGAGTACGGCACTAAACAGCCTTGAGAGGCCACCTCCAGTGAAATTATCTCAGGCTGTTAGCTGCGTTGGCTGCATGCTGGTTCATTAGATAAATTTACGTATCATTTACTAGATTCTTTTAGAGAGAGCAGGGTCAGGCAGTCCCTGGAATGATTGGAGGGCAAAGTGAAATCATTCTGAGATTTGAACCACCAACTGTCCAATCATAGGTATTGGTGAAGAGTGTGTAAAGTTTACTTCATCACCCCATGGTCCTCACAGTGTGTGATTGTGTGTGTTTTTGTGCTCTGTGTTGGACTGGCATCCCGTCCATGGTGTCCTCTTTCTTCATGTCCTTAGCTACCTGGGATATGTTCCAGGCACCACTGTGACCTTGGGCTGGTGGTTCTCCGCAGAAATACCAGTAAGGAGGTGGATTGATGCTTCAGATCCTCTGATTTGCCAGTAGTGTAAGGCGGTGTTTCCCAGCCCAATCCTTGGGGACCCCCAGATGACCCATGTTTTTGTTCCCACCCATCTTCCTGCAAAAACGTGGACTGTCTGGGGGTCCCTGAGGACTGGGTTGGGAAACACTGGTGTACGGGATACGACTGTGGACTGGTATCCGGAAACTTATTAGCTCAAGCCCAAGTTCTGTAATCAAACGTGATTCTGTCAGATACTCAGCTGTTCAGGTTTAAGTAGCTTTAAATGAAAGTGTCTGACTCTGACTAATCTGGTTTGACGGCTCGGCCATCGCTGCGCGGTGCTGATGGCTTCCTCAGTCGTGCTGGGCTGTACTGCCTAATGTGGGGGAGCGGGGCAAATGGACACCCGGTTCTGTCTGCCTTTCGTCTGGTTTTGCCCCCACACCGCAGAGGGTATTCGAACGGGGTGCTCAAGAAACTCCTCAAGCTGAAATCAAACCAGCCCTGTATGTCATCCGGTTTCGGGTTCGATTAGCGTGGCTGGGCGTAACGGGTTTGTATGGGGTCGAGTCCCATTGATTTCAGGGGGACAAAATTGACACAAGTCATCCATCCATCCATCCACCTTCTGCCAGCTTGCTCTGGTCAGGGTCACAGGGTGGTAAATGCTTCTGGCTGCTTTATTAACCGGGTGTCCGGTGAAGCGGAAGCAGCCACACCTGCAAGCCTTTTCCTGCCTGACATGACCAGACATTTTCCCAGTGGTTTATGACACCCACCCAATGTATTTATATGCCTAAACACTGCCTGACAGCTGGCCCCTGCCTGCCAGGTCAGGTCTGATGGGCCTTGAGTTACCGAGCGGACTGGGCTGCTCGCCAGGTTCCGGGTTCGATGCGGAGACCCCCTCCCCCCCGGCACAAGGAGCACTGACTATGCCAGAACATTCCACGCAGAGAAAAACAGGGTCCCGCGCAGCTGAGGCAGATGCCTAAATCGGTCTGCTGACACCCCCCCCCCCTCCCCCCGCTACTCCTTCATGTGACTCCCCAAGTCTCCTGTCCTTATTTGGGCAAAGACGCGAGAGAGCTCCCAGAGGCTAAGGTAGGAAACTACGTGCCTTAATAAGGGCATGTGTGGAATCTCAGGCCCGCTGGGGCAGCCAGGCTCTATGCCCACGGCCCTCTGCTGCTCTGCATCCTCTTTTAGGTCCCACCTGGGATCCGGATTTACCCCAGGGCCAGCCCAACACACACGGTCCATCTCCGCCGTAGGACAAGCAGTCTGACTAGAATAAGGAGATTGAAGCTGTGCTCCGTGGTGAGAGCTACAGCCTCCCTGCTGTTTAACCCCATTTCAGTACTGCTCTAGTACAGTACTAAGTACATAGTATAAATACTGTCTAGTGTAATACAAAACACAGTCTAAATATATAGTCCTATTCAGTACTAAATGCAAAGTCTATCAAGATATTAAATACATAGTCTAAGTACAGTCTAGCACAATACTAAATACAAAGTCCAAATAGTCTAGTACAGTACTAAATACATAGTCCTTGTAGAGTACTAATACTCCAGTCCACTACAATACAGTATGACTCTCAGAGGCCTGTTATGATTGACTTCCTGTTTTTGTTCTAAGTGATCTCTAGTTACTAATCCTTTGTCTGGACCTTAAGAAACACGAGCATTGCGTAGGGCTACCCCTATTCCCCCCCCCAAAGAGGACAAACGTTGGGTGGTCTGTGAATCAGGAGCAACGGAGTATAGGACAAAAGGTCAGATGGGGACAGATACAGTAACATACAAATCACGAGGAGCAGGGTGCTTTAGAGGCTAATGGTCAGTGATGCCGAATTAGACCCCATTAATGCTTGGAATTATTTAAAGAACATAACTTTTTATGGAAAGGAAATGAAGTAACATTACACAAACAGTACCTATGTAAGAAAATACAATACAGAAAGGCTGTTATTCTGAATGTAGTAGGTATAAACAAACAAACAAACAGTGGTAAGATTTTCAGGGCGAACCAGACCTTAAAGACCTTCACCCATAAAGTGTGTGTGTGTGTGTGTGTGTGTGTGTGTGTGTGTGTGAGTGAGATTTATTTGGCCGAGAAGAAAAATGTTGTATTTGACAAATCCTGACACATTTTTTGGTGTATGTTTGTTTATTTTTTTGAGAAATGTCCTGATTTGCAGATGTGTGCTGGAAGGCGGCGGTATTGTAGTGTCTTTCCTTGGATGCCATCGTGGTTTAGAGCTTGGGAACAATGGCCTACCAAAGGGAGGCTTCTGCAAACCCTTGAAATGTGTCTCTCTTCTCAGTAGTGGTGAGACCACAGTGCAACGAGGAGCTCCGGAATGTGCCTGTTACTGCAATCTTAAATTTCACATTCATTTCACATGTGGTATGAATTCAGCTTGTGGGAATCATAACGATAATTAGGAAATCATTTGTCTGTGGATTATTAAATCGCTAACGGATTTTCCAAAGACACTTACATTTGTTAAAATAATATATTTGGATATTTTCGTTTTTGGTAATTGACATTTTCTGAATTTCATATTAGACAGCTGCATGTAAGCGTTATTAGTTCTGGCAGATTCTTGCTCCTGCGCTGGCCTGTCCATGCACCTTCAGTCCCTGCGGGCTGCACACTTACCTCCAGACGCCTACGGAAGTCTTAAAATGCACGGTTCAAATCCAGACACCTTGATTCTGTGGCAGTATCACACCTATTATCGTCATTGACAGAATTAGCCCACATATTCTAAGTGGTGACTCACAACCAGCAGTGATGGGGGGGGGGATTTAGCGGTTATTTGTAATTTTTTGTGTCTTGTGTATTACACACCTGTAATACCAGATAATCTATCCACCCATCCAAGTAGACTTACATTTGCCTCTTAAGGCTTGGCTTCAAAAGATCAGTTTATCCGGCCGCGGGGTTCAGCATACAGCTGCCAGATCTCTGGCATCATGGCTGTCCAGCACACAGACATACAGCCCGATGGTGTTGATAGCATCTCACCTGGTCTGCCATCTTACCCAGCCTACCTGACCATTTAGTCTCTCCAATTAGGCCTCTTTACATCCTTCCTGCTTCTACCCGTTGCTAAAAGGAAGCCTCCCAGCGTCCTTTCTACTTAGCCACTCACGGGTAGGCCTGCCTAAATCCTTTCTACTTAGCCACTCTTTGCTAATGGGTAGGCCTGCCTAAATCCTTCCTACTTCGCTACTCTTTGCTAATGGGTAGGCCTGCCTAAATCCTTCCTACTTAGCTACTCTTTGCTAAAGGGTAGGCCTGCCTAAATCCTTCCTACTTAGCTACTCTTTGCTAATGGGTAGGCCTGCCTAAATCCTTCCTACTTAGCTACTCTTTGCTAATGGGTAGGCCTGCCTAAATCCTTCCTACTTCGCTACTCTTTGCTAATGGGTAGGCCTGCCTAAATCCTTCCTACTTAGCTACTCTTTGCTAAAGGGTAGGCCTGCCTACATCCTTCCTACTTAGCTGCTTGTCTTGATGCTAATGGGTAGACCTTCCTACTTGGCTTTGGTTAGTCCTCCCTGCATCCATCCTGTTTAGCTACTTGTTGCGAATGAGTAGACCTCTCTCCGTCCATCCTACTTAACTGCATTTTGCTAATGGCTCTTCCACTCTCTTCCCAGCCGTCCTCAGAGTGGGGCTCGCCAGCGGGCCCAAGCGGGAGCCGCCACGATTGCGTCCAACGAGTGGAGTGCCAACGGCAGCCCGGAGGAGGGGCGGGAGGATGGGGCCGATGGCCTGGACAAGGCCATGGACGGGGACGCTGAGGGCGTGTGGAGCCCCGACATCGAGCAGAGCTTCCAGGAGGCCCTGGCTATCTACCCCCCATGTGGCCGGAGGAAGATCATCCTCTCGGATGAGGGCAAGATGTACGGTAAGTGACATTTGCTTAAGAACGCACGTGTTTTACCGCTAGGTGGTGATAGGGCAGCCATTGTTATCTGCCTGTACACAAAGGTCTTTGTTTGGGATCTGTTGGGATATGGCCTTGGGTTTGTGGCCAAAAAGATTACTGAACAAATCTACTGTGCAACTCGCTGGTTATACCTCACGAAAGTTGTATTGTATTGTTTTAGGGTAACTATTGAAGTATGAGGCCCTCCTCTTCGGATTAAACCATGCTGGTTGATGGTGGTGATTTCAGTAATGCTTCATTAATGGCGTTGTTTGTTTATGCCTGCAGCCATCTTTGATCCCTGCTAAGTTCCTGGCAATACGATTCATCTTCAGAGTCACATTGGTCTACAGCAACGTTGTGACACAAATGAGTCAGCTTTGCGCCGGTGATGTTACCCCAGAGACTGACATGGTCCTCTGCTTTGCCAGATGGATAATTAGCTCTTGTATGGTGTCTGGTGAAATTTAGCTGAAAAGCTACTTTGCTAATTCAGCTAATGCTAATTCTGAAATATTGAGGGAAAACTATGTTGCTATAGGTTGCTGATGGTCTTGCCCATTCTTCCCAGTGTCTGTTCCTCCTAGTTCCCTTGCCAGTCACTCGTTCCTTCTGGAAGTGTAGCCATGTAGCAATTTAGTAGCTATATTTGTGTTATGATGGCGGTGAGCGTGTGAGTGTGTCTGTGTGTGTGCGCTTCAGGGGTGGGGCTTTGACCCTTTCTCCTCCTGTAGAATAGGCCTTGGAGGGCGGCCCGCATTCCTGGCATTTTTCCCCCGGCTTGTGAGGGACACGCATTCCTGTAGGCCTCAGGCCCGGGCCTGCTGCTAGCGGGCAGCCCTGTAACAGGAAATCGAACCCCAGGCTGACAGAAGGGGAAGGTTTGTTTCAACAGGCAGGCATTTTCTCCTTTTGTGGAAGTGCTGCCCTAGTGCGGGCCTCCCCCGGGTGACTATCCCCTTTCGGAGTCCCCCCCCCCCCCCCCCCATGTCCCACTTCCACGTGTGTCACTGAGTCACGGCAATGTAGCCAGATAAAATGGGACAGAAGGTAAGGTTGATGCCAGGGAGGCATTGTTATAAGCAGTGCTGGTGGGGGTGCAGGCAGGTGTGTGTGTGGGGGGGGGGGGGTGTTTATTTCGGCGCTGGCTCCCCTGTGGTGTCCCTGTATCTCCTGACCTTGTGCACTAGCAGCTGCCTGCCCAGTCCCACCTCATTCATGTCCAAATCAAGTCACAGGGGGACCCAGCTGTTTGACCTTTCAGTCCATGAGACACTTCACCCAAATTGCAGGTAAACCCACAAACAGATAAACCATAGAACTGCAAGCAACATGAGCAACTTTGTATAACTGCCCCAAACAGTGGGTGCCCAGGGCCACCGTACAGGTGTGGCCTCTTTTGTTTTTGGCAATCATCGATTGGAAGGTGTGTCCGATGGTATCCGGTTTCTTGGTTCTCCTGTTGTTGGACAATCCTGGCTTCTCTTACTGGGGAGAGAGTGTGTTGCGTCGAATCAGAAACAGCCACAGGATCTGATTAATTTTTTAAGCCAGTCGAACTTAATGAAACACAGGAGTGCGTGCTGTAAGTGAGCCTGAGACACTTTAGCGCAAAATTTTACTCACATCGCATCCAGAAAGCGATGGCATTTCGGTCCGTGCGAATCGCATGCTTGCCCCGTTTCCCGACAAGGCGGGGTGGAGGACCTAAACCAACCACCGCATGGGTTGGGTGTCCGAGATTAACCCAAGGAAAAGTTCAGCGAGCGGCAATGATCGGAGGTTTATTCATAGTTGTGGAAAGGCAGGCGTTTGCTAGCATTTGTGGCGCACGGATTGTGGATCTGCAGTCGTGTTGCTTGTTTTAATAACCGCGTGTATCCAACTGCTTTGGACAGGGCCCACTTTCCGGCTAAAATAAACTTTAACAAGAAGGATGAAAAAAATAAACAAATAAAATTGAAATGCAGGGATGGCAAAATGCTGAAACGTGTGTATGATCTCATTCTGCAGCTGTGCGGGCAGTAGCAGATCCCGGCCTGAACAGTCACAGGACTATGACACAGGACTATGAGGACACGACAAAGACTAAAAAAAGTACTTAGTGACATGTATAGTAACGTAAAACGGTGCCGGGACAGCAGAGATAGACCATGTATGGCATGTGATGTGATCGAACACAGACCCACGAAAGCAGAGTGTGTTTGGGCTTGTCACCAAGTGAGTGACTGTGTGTCCTGCAGTTTGAAAAGTAGGGACAGCAGGTTCGTGGTATGGATGGTGTGTCCGTGTGTGTCTGTGTGGACCACAGCCTCGATTCAGCACTGGTCACAGTTGCCGTTAATGTGCGTCAGCTGGTCTTTGAAGGGGGGGGGGGGGGGGGGGGTTCGTTGCATAGCCTCCCATTTGTAACGGTCGTCTGCTCCCTCTGGTTGTGGGTGGGGGCATGCTTAGGATGGAGATGGCTGGAGATCTTCCATGTGCTGACGGAGAGGTACATGTGCGCAGCGGGTAAAACGGAGGCCCTGCCAGATTCAGCCTTCTAGATCTTTAACCCCTTCCAGCTGTCCTGGGCCAAACCGGAACGAGACTGGACTTTGGACACGACATCATCAGAACCTGAGGAGAGGGTCTTGGGGAGGGAGTGATGACAATTCAGAAGTCTTGCTCGCATCAGAATGGGACGGCTGTGCCGGTGGACAGCCTCTAGCTCTTTGTGAGTAAACCACCCCCATAAATCTTTATTCATCCAGAGTCCCTAAATCAATTGGCAGTGAGAAGGCAGAGAACCGTCCATAATAACCATGAGACGAGCTGTACAGGGACACCTGTCGGGGATCAAACAAGTCGGCTCTTACACGTCAGCATGTTATCTGAAAGGCTTCTTAATGAAAGGCCTCCAGGCATATTTACTGTGGCAGAATGAGTGCGTTTGTGTTGGCATATGCATATCATAATTTATCATCAGTGTAGCGCTGTGGCTGTGCAGCCTGTTCCAAGCAGCAGCACCGAGTGAGTTTATGCTCGGACTGTGTTAATTCATATTAACGCTTAGTTATAAACACCGCTATTCATAAAGAACTCCTGGCAAACCCTTAAAAGTGCAAGTCTCAACTAGGGTATAAAATGGTGGATTTAGAATCATTAGCTAAATGAAAAGTGTCACAAATAGGATGTATCCTGGATGTTAAACAAAAATGCTTTCTATAATGTTTTTTAGATATATAAGTATTTGCAGCCTGGTTTTCTGCACCTTTTGCTTCTTATTCTGCCCTGAACACGAGTAAATTTCAATATTAGCATGAATGTATTTAGTCATAAGTCATGTGACCGATGGCTGCTGCATGAATAGGTGTTAAACCTTACGGGGTGCTGATTGGTCACTTCAGGCCTGCGCAGTGGGACGTGCACCTTGTCCATATGGACCTTTCTTAACCTGGTGACATTTCCGGGATTATGGGCATTAACTGCTCCTCTCAGATTTTGGCCCAGGATCTCAACAGGGATCAGCCTGTCTGATGACATCACATCTCAGGTTCTCATTCTGCACTTTGCTATCAGGGTCTGTATGTAGCAGACCAGTACCCTACCAGTACCATGTTTAATTACTGGGATGGGCTTCCTGCTGCGGGGAGGCAGTGTGTGGTTTGTTCCAGACATAACCGGGCCTATGACCACAAAATCCCATTTTCAGTCATCAGTTCATGCAAATCTTTTTAAAAGCACTTGAGGACCATAACGGAGGCTTCTGGCAAGCTTTAGGTGAGCGTTCGTGTTCCTCTTGGAGTGTATCGCCGCCGCTGATCCCACAACAGACTGCAGACATGTCATTCCTGGTCTGACCATCAGCTCTGAGCCCCCCAAGATGAAGGATCATGAAACAGATGCTCATTCCCCATCTTACAAGAGGGGTTTGCACAAGATGTATACCAATACATTTTTGCATACTTACACAATGTCTTAAAGTGATTTGTGTGTACCTTCTGACCCGGACTAATATACACAAGAAAATTCACATATTTTTCCCCAGTGTCATCAAATGTTATTTTATTTATTCAGTAGAAACTGTTTTCTTCAGTGGGAAAAAAAACCGGCGAGCTTCCGATCACAGACATGGTGTCCTTACCTCGCGTGGCCACACGCCACCCACAGGTGTTGAATCGGCTCTTCCCTTCTTAAATATGCTTATTGTACGTGCGGCGAGGAAATATTAAGGGTGGCCAGCGGAGTGTGCAGTAACCGCTACATCACCGGCCTCTGGGTGACCCATCATATTTACGCAATTAACGTGAAAAACATACTAAGTGTGCAATGCTGGGAAGTGGGGAGTCGGACTGCAGAGAGGCTTGGAAGTGCATCCTGGGAATGTTTCTTGGAAAGCAGGGCAGACATTCTGGGACCGCGCTGAGGCAGCTCCTTCCGTGCCACGCTTCGGAATCGCGGCCGCGCCTCTGATCTCTGTGGGTTATCCTAACGACGAGGGGGTTGCACTGATTAACCTTCACGTTATGCTTGTTGGTGATGTTCCTGTTCAGGTCAAAGGGCACTGGACTGACTTTTTGGGCTCAGTGGATTCCCAAAATGGTTTTTGACTCCTGGGGCAAAACAGCGAGTTGCTTATTCTATGAGCCAGACCTTTTCTCCTCCTAATAAGAAGCATGGTGCTCCTCCCGCCGTGGAGGTCTTCTTGCAGGCCCGTCCTGAGTTATCTGGAAAGCTGCGCGCATGAAAACATTCTCTGCATTTTGACTGAGGCTGTTTTCCCCATTTGGTTCCTGGGCATGTCTGTACCTGCGTAGGTTGCCAGGTTGGGCCAGACCCACGAAAGACAGGATCTTCCACAGTTGATAACGTGCCTCTCGGCAGCATGCATGCCACCTACCTACACACAGCTACGTGCTCGTGTTGAAATGGTTGGATCTTTTTTCTTCTTTCCTACAAACACACAAGCACAGACACATAAACACACGTAGACACACACACACACAGTCATAGACACACACACATTTCAGAACAGCCTGTAATCTCTTGCATTACTGAATCCTCTGGTGCTTTCATGCCTTTTGACGCAAAATTGTCCAGCAAGTACCTGCATCAGGGCTACACTAATGATTTTGGCATGTTAATCTGCTTTGGTGGTTTTTTTTTTTTCTTGGTCTGTGAAAGAAATCTATCATGGATGTGGTCTGTAAGGTGTCCCAGAGAAATGTGTTGTGCGTTTTCCCTCATGGTCCGAGGAGGACCTGGTATGGCTGGGGCTCAGTGGGTTAGGGTGCTGTGCCGGTCATCGGAAGGTCACCAGCTCAGATCCCAGGGTCTGCAGAGTGAGGTCACCGTCGGGCCCTTGTGCAAGACTTAACCCCAGTAGGTCCAGTGGCTGGCCAAGTATAAAAAAAATGTACAGGCAGTCCCCAGGCTACAAATGAGATCTGTTCCCTAAGTCCGTCTTTAAGTCGAATTTATAGGTAAGTCGGAAAAACAATAATACAGGCCATAATTATAATACAGCAATAAAGGTAACTACATACGGTGTTGTACCTCAAGCCGAAAGAAAACGCTTAAGGCGTTTTCACATGTCGCAAGGTAGCACGTGCCTTTATTATGAACCATTGTATTTAACCCTGAATTTGTAATATAATAGATCGTATATAAGTACGAGTTGTCCATAAGTCAGGCATTCTTAACCCAGGTATTGCCTGTAATATTTTTTTTCAAAAGCATTTATACTGAAAGATATTTACAGAAGCAGACTTCTGAGTGAATAGTGTGTTTACGAAAAGTATAATTAATTGTTTTTCTTTGGGTGATCCTATACTCTGATTCCTTATTTTTAGCAGATGCTTTTTACAGTGACATATTGGCGCCCAATGGTACGTTGACTCTGCCGGCCCTGGGATTTGAACCAGCAACCATCCGATTACAGGCTAGTGTCCTAACCCGTTGAGTAAGGGTGTAAATTGTTGGCCCCAGAGCAGTTCATTTTGATTACGGTTATTTAAGAAACGATTTGATATCTTGATAATTGATTACTTTGATATCTTGATTATTTTGATAATCTTAAGTTCAAACTTTTTTTTTTTTTTTTTTTTAACTTCACTGAAAAAAATTCACAAATATGACCACGGGGACACACTAATTACATACTTTTGGGATAGAATTGAATACAAACCAGTGTACATTGTCAAAAAGGCCAAATACTGAACTTTACAGGGGCATCCAGACGGAGCCACTTTCTCCTGGGCTAACCAGTGATGCACCAACGTGGAAATTAGCAGGCACAGATTAGCGGAATGACATCACATCCTTGTTTATTCTGTGTAAAGCTGAACGTCGATCTGTGGACCAGATTTTAATAATGAATCATAAACTTTGCACCAGTACTATAGGACATCTTCTAAGTGGTGAATCAGCCACTGAAATCCCTCATCCTCCATTATGGAAAATGGCTATTCGTCCAATGCAGTCATCTCCATGATTTTCGTGGTTGTGTCTTTAGCTGTGACGCTGCTAACTTTGAACACTGATAGTGTAAATATCGACCAGCAATATCAGCTAAGATTGACACATTGATACTGATATCTTTGTTTTTACTGAATATCCGTCAATACTGATGCATTAACCGAATATTGTGCATTTCTGAAGTAAACATTAATTTTGCTTAGCTAGCTATTTAGCTACCACAGAGTCTTCGTCATTGCTACCATATCTAGCAAAAAGAATTACTTTTTTTTGGGACACAAAAGAGAAGCATTTCCCAAAAGTATCGTAATGCAAAGCTTACCATTAGAGGCCATTAGAGAGAGCGTTCTGCTTTACAAAACGGGTGAATTTCCCAGAAGCATCAGAGCGCAAACATCATCAAATAGCGCTTCCTTTATGAATATTAATGAGCCTTCCCCTGCCATCCTGCATTTTGTAAATCTGTATGTCAGCACTTCTGCTTTGCACGTGTACCTGTTGCATGAGAGCATAAATCCAGAAGCAGGAGTATCTAAGAGGAGGATTTTGCACCCAAATATTGATTCTGACGTTCTACATTGATGCAGTGGAATCTCAGCCTTAATAATCGATCAATCACGATGCATCGATGCCTCTTTACACCCATATCGCTGAGCCACCCCCCCCCCCCCATGGTTTTTATTGCTCTTGCCTGTATTGACAGCAGCATCACACCCTTCTGGGTCCTGACTGATAAGTGAGCGAGCGTGTCTCTGTACGGTCATCAGTCACGGGCCAGCGTCTGGGGTCTGGAGGCTTATCTCCCGGTGAGGCAGTCCTACATAGGCTTTTGTGGCTCGAGACAGCTCCAGCGAGATTATACTGAGCGTTGTGAAAGCCCCATGCCTGTATATCATGGCGGACGTGTGTGTGCGTTTGTGTGTGTGTTTTATGTACTTTCCTCGGAAATGTAACTGTCTCACCATCACTCCTCTAGATTTCTCCTCTTAATCCATGATGACCCCCCCCCCCCCCCCCCCCCCCCCCCGGGGGGCCAGCCGGCCGATGTTTTTTGGGGGGGGGGGGGGGGGGGGGGGCGCGCCCCAACCAAAAAAAAAAAAA
>JABJVO010000039.1:13062176-13093150 GCA_026770805.1 Boulengeromyrus knoepffleri | reverse complement strand
TATGGGCCAACATTTCTAAAGAATGCTTTCAGCACCTTGTTGAATCAATGCCACATAGAATTAAGGCAGTTCTGAAGACGAAATGGGGTCAAACACCGTATTAGTATGGTGTTCCTAATAATCCTTTAGGTGAGTGTATATATATATATATATATATACACACACACACACACACACACCTGCATTTTCCCCGCAAACACCGCTATGTTCTCTGTTACTATTGATAACTGCTATAACTGATGGACAGTACCTCGGTTATTCATTTATTTGTGACGTAGTTCACTAACTCAGTGATGCCTAAATAAGACAATATTGAAGAGCTATTTCACGTCACGTAAAAACGGAAGGGATTATTTTTACCAGTTTGAGTGAAAATAGCTTTTACTACAATGAAGTTGGAAAAAGAAAATGAAATCTATAAATGCTTTTTTTTTTTTTTTTTTTTGCATATTTCAAAATATGGCGATATACGTACAGGGTCGTAAAGACCACATTACCCAGGATTCCGTCTGTCCGAGAGGCGACGGGTACAGTAGTCCGGTGAAAACTCTCCCTTAAGACTACATTCGGCAAAATGTCGAGCAGTTTACACGGTTCGTGAGTGAAGGAGGAGATCAAGAGGACGTCTCGGCGACTGACCAGGTGAAGAAAATGTCGCAGCGAGGCTATCGGTCGGTCTTGGTGAAGGAGGTGACTTTTCGGAGGGCTTTTCTCAAAGCCGGCAGCTGACACTGTGCACCGTTTTCTGGAGCTTTTCCGCTTCACAAAGTCTTCCCATGTCCAGCTGCCACTGATGTAACTTTCGCTGTAAGGCGTCGCCGGTACCTTATCCCGTGATCGCCTGCTCTTACATTTTAAAGTATACTTTTGTACGCATATATGTAAGTAAGGACCAGGACCGTCCTTGGCATCCCTTTGGGCTCGGTCAGTCTGTCGCGCGATGAACCAAGTTTCTGTGCAGTGCCAAAGCTTTAGGGCTGTGTGTGCATGTACAGAGTTCTGTGTCTGTGTGCATTTTGGAGTTGTATATGCGTATTTCAGGCCTGTATGTATGCATAGTTCAGGGCTGTGTGTATGCGGTGTCTGTGTTATTCCTGGCTCAGACCGCGTTGCTGCGGTATCTCACATTAAAGAAATCATGTTGATAACACTGGCATTTCTCTAAAACTCCTACATTCATTTAAAAACCCAGAAGATGTTTGGGTTTGGTGATTTTTATGACGTCGAGCCATGATTCGCCTATGGGTAGTACAGCAGACTTGGTTTAATGAACGAATAAAAAGCTTATTTCAGATGCAACTTCCCCGCAGATAAGTTCGCTCATGCTATAGATTCTGCTTTTATCCCTGTTTAGCTGATCATAAGACTTTTCTGAACCAAGTTTGGAAAAAAAAACCGGTTTGGGGTCGACTCGTTAAATACTTGAGGGGTATTCGAATGTGTTGTAGTTCCTTCATTTTTTCAGTGCTTGGGGTGTTTTGACAATGTATGAGTCACCAAGTTCCTGCTGGATAACTGTAACCCCCCCTTCCCGGCCTTCCCGGCAGGACTTTCTGGACCTTGTGAGGCTGGAGCTGCTGAGCACTCCTGAACACCAGGGAGGTGTGTGTGTTGTATGGGGTGGGGGTGGGTGGGAGAAGGGGACAGCTACCCATTTTCCTTTCTAGCATTCCTCATGTGTTTTATGTAACCTTAGATTTTGCAGCCCGTCCTGCAGTCACCCGCATTTGCTGATCTTCTCCTGAACTTTCTGGCTGCGTCCTTGATGCCATCATGCGGTGCGATTCGCCCATAAAGCTGCGCATCTTCTCCCTCAACTGCTGGTGGGTTTTTGTCTGTGTGTCTGTATCTGTATGTCTGTTAGTGTGTCTCTGTGTGTGTCTATATGTTTCTGTGTGTATGTATGTGGGTGTCTGTATGCGTGTGTGTTTGTGTCTCAATCTGTGTCTGTGTGTGTATCTGTGTGTGGGTATCTGTGTGTTTGTGTCTGTGTTTTTGTGTGTGAGTAGTGTCTGTATTTGTAAGCATGTGTGTGTGTGTGTGTGTGTGTGTGTGTGTGTGTGCGCGCGCGCGCGCGCGCGCGCGCGCGTGTGCATGCATGTGTGTGTCCTAAGAAACTGTATACCTCTGTATTCAAAGGGTAGCTTGAAAAGTGAGATCCTGAGAACTTTGTTTCTCTCTTTCCAAATTGACAAGACATCAGTGTGTCTCCTTGGTAACTGAAGTCTTCTTCAGGCTGATTTCACGTATTTGGAGCTAAACTGTGCTAGAGGAGAGTTTATTTGTTTTTCTTTCTTTTTCCGTACCTTACGCTTTGCGAATATTTTACCGATCATGTCTGTTACTTAAACTCGCCCATTCATGAAATGAAATGACTAAATGAGTATTAAATGAGACATGAATTCATAGGTGTATCTCTGTTATTATGTGTGATGTCCTGCTATTAGACTGTTGGACTCGCAGCTTGTGATCTGTGCTTTATAGCTTGGTTAATTTGTCGGGGTGGGGGAGGGGACAGATTAATTAGCAAAGCTTTGTTTATATACATATATCATTGACCTTGGACACCGCTGGAGGAGTCTGCTTTTACTGTATTCCCAGTTGGTCGGTTTAAAGTGTCATGCTGCGGATGTGAAACCTCTAGTCAACTGCCTGTGTCTGTTTCAGGGGCATCCGCTACCGCAGTCTGTATTGCACTGAGCGCTATGACATGATCGCCGACCTGCTGGCCAGAGAGGGACATGATATTGTGCTGCTGCAGGAGGTGGGTGGAGCTTAAATAGTCATGTGACAGCCCAGGACTCCCCAGTGTCCTTCCTGTTAGACCCGAACCCCTGCAATGAAATGTCCAAAATGGGAAAGTTTATCATAAGCTGCAAAAAAAAAAAAAAATGCATTGCAGTACTGGGGCATTTTATTTAGCCGAGAGAGATGCAGATCTAACCGTTGCTGTTTGTGTTTTATGTGTGTCTGGCTTATTTTAAGCATTTCAATCATTTGAAATGACTGTGCAGTTTTGAAAGCAGTCAGTGTTCTGCTGAAGATAAAAATATTTCTGCATGCATATCAATTCTACTCTCGAGTTTCAGTGCTAGCTGGGAAATATCTGTCAAAGATGCAAGATGATTATTAATTCGATAAAGGGTCGTTTTGGGATATATAATTTCCTTTCAGATATTTACAGAATAATCTAGGGATTTGTTCCCCTCTACGTTCAGCTCTTTCCCAAGGACAGTTTCTCCGCTGTAATAAAGGGGTTTCATTTTCCACCTACATGTTTTTTCTTGATCCGTCTGGTATGGTGAGTGTGAGGTGGTTTGTGCTGTAGGTGTGGAGTGAGAAAGACTTCCTGTTGCTGAAGAAAAGGCTCGCCTGCTGCCATCCATACTCCCATTACTTTAAGAGGTGAGTACAGCTGTGATCTCCTCGAACCCGGGACGATTGGCCTCCACTGATACTGCTGTGCTCTCCTATTTCTGATGGCAGGGGTCTGTCAACAGGAAGATTTCCTCAGGACTAGTGAACAGGTTTCAAGTGTCAGGTTTTTTTTGACGTGTGTTTTTGGATGAACATTGTGAGATTCTTATGTCACTGTTGCAGGAGAGGGGACAGTAGGACAGACAGTAGTATGCATTTATAGACAAGATGGTGCAAGACATTTAATTTATTTAGTGGATTCTTTTGTCCAAATTAACATACATTTTTGAGATGGCAGAAATATCCAGTCCCTGGAGCAACTGGGGGTTGAGGGCCAGTGGTGACATCACTCTGGCAGCCATGGTTTCTGAACCAGTGACTTTCTGATCACAGGCACAGTGAGCTTAAGCACGCACCACCCCCACGACAGTGCAATATAACAAGAAGTGGACAATAAATGCGTAATGAGTAGGCTGAGATGGGGATAAGGGTGTGGTTAGCGCAGGCTAAGGGGGGAGCTGTCCCACTGAATCGGTGACGACGAATGCGGTCATTCTCAGTAATGCAGTGTCACTGGCAGTGACGCGCTTTGTGTGCGGCTTGTTCGCAGTGGCGTCATAGGAAGTGGCCTGGCTGTCCTCTCCAAGCACAGCATCAGGGACTCATTACTCTTCCGCTACTCGCTGAATGGATACCCCTACATGGTAAGCGCCTCCCCTGGGCCTTAGGACGCATGAATGCAGCTCTGATCTTTCTTGAAAATGTCTAAAAGAATGACCCCCCAGTATCTAAAAGCCCACTGAAATCAGCCGTGATCTCTGCCCTGTCTCTCTCAGGCGCACCATGGAGACTGGTTTGGCGGGAAGGCCGTGGGGCTGGTCGTCATGAACATCCAGGGGCGGACGGCGCACGTCTACGTCACGCATGTGAGCCTGACTTCAGATCTGCCTCAGGATGGTCATTACCGTGGGGGGTGTTTGCCTGACTCTACCTCCACTAACCCCCCCCACCCTCTCCCTGCCATTGAAGCACATGCTTCCAAAATTATTATCACGGTATTTTTCACTTTTTTGAACGGTGACAGTATTATATCACGGTATTACTTTTTTTTTCCAAGTTTTGGGAGGAGTAGTTTGTCCTGTCCCTTTATATAAATGTTTTATGATATATCCTCCTGAGACCCAAGGAAAAAATTGTAGGTTATTTGTCTTTGGAGGAAATAAGATAGATGCAAAAACAAAATGTCCTCTACACTGGACATAAATGAATGGGTGGGGTCTCAGGAGGATATCAAGTACACTTTAATTGCTGTTACATTTGGCTATGGGCGGTTTTATTTCGAAAAGATACAAAAAGTGACATAGGTGATGTTTTCTCATATTTGATTTGTAATTGTCGGCGTAAAAACGCAAAGGGAATGACAAGCCGCTTCAGCCGAAAACCGTGCATTTTACAGTACATTTCAAATAAAACTCAGGGTTGCTAACTTTGATTTTCAATTCAAGACAAGTCTGCACACGCATTTACATGTATGTAACAGTTTTATTGCCTTGTAAATTGTTTTTAAGGTTTGCAAACTACCCGAATGTAGCTAATTTTAGGTTTATAATGCATTAATATAGATTTGCCGTAAGATTTCTTGCGTGAGAGTCTGAAAGAGCGTGTGCCAGATGCGTAAGTGTTGGCAACCCTGAAAATTGTGTTTTAATTATTTCACCTGAGTTGATTTGTATAAAAATGAACTTTATACAGTTGTGATAAATAACGTAAACTTTGTCGAACACGAAGCCACCAATAAACTACATCTATTTATCCAACATTTTATATAATGCTGCATTTGAAAACATTTCAGCTGTACGATTTCAGAACAGAACGGCCACTCTATTAGAAACATTGCGGCTTTTTGGTTGAGCGTTAGATTGGCTGCTGCATTAGCGCGAACGACAGGGCTGCATACGCCGAAGTGCGCCTTGCGTGGAGGTTAAAGGAGTTTGACGTTCATTGGCGTGGGAAAAGGGGGGGTTGCAGAATTAACTGGGGAGTTGTGCCTTTTACCACGCACCTTATATGAAGGCTGCGGCGCATATATATGCTGATTTAGCGAATATGTTTTACTTTGTAATTTGCTATTATATATATGTAACCAGGTTATTTTGTTATAATTACACAAAATCTGTTTGTTTTGAATTTGTTAGTTTGCTATCGCGACACACAGTCAGAGTGTGTAACAGAAAAATCACACAACGCAGATAAACCGGTTACATATACTATATAAGGACAAGTATTCAGATTACAACTGAAGCCTTGAGGAAAATAAAATGCTTTATTTTTTATAATTAGGTTGTTGAATTATCGTGGTGTTAACGGTATAATGCAAATTCGTATCGTGGCGCAGAATCACACCGGTAATGACCCCGGTGTACCACCCACCCCTACTTCCATCTTTCCCTTTAAGTACGGTGGCCCTGAAGTGCAACACACAGCATGCTAAAAACGCAAAACGTTAAGAAAATGCGAAAACATTTAAGAAAATGCAAAAGAAAAACAAACACAAAACGTTGAGAAAATTCAAGAACATTATCAAAATACACACAGAAAAATTCTCAACATTTTTGTGTCTTTTGGATTTTCTTATATGCATGCATTTATGGATATTTTTGTTTCTTCAAAGTTTTCATTCCTTCATGCTTTTGCGCTTCTTTAATGTGTCTCTGTCTGTGTTTTTGGCACTTCTGGGCCACCGTACTTGCTAACAAAGTCGGGCTAATTTAGCGCCAGGGCTGCCTGTCCTTGAATTTATAGAGCCCTGAAAGTATGAGCAGTAAGGACTGTCCCCTCGCCATGTCCTCCACAGCTCCACGCCGAATACTGCCGGGAGCAGGACACGTACTTGCCACACAGGGTGGTGCAAGCCTGGGAGCTACAACAGTTTGTCCGGTGGGTAAATATCAGCATTGCCCCCAGAAATGCATCCTGGCCACTGTCACTCAGATCTGACATAGTGTTACCTGAATGAAGACCCCACATGAGTCCCTGTAATGTTGACTTGCAGCCACACCTCCTGTGGGGCAGACCTGGTCATTCTGGGGGGTGATTTGAATATGCACCCCCAGGACCTGGGCACCCGGCTCTTGCGGACATACACGGGTCTCCGAGACTGCTTCGTGGAGACGGACAGTTTTGACGTGAGTGAGTTTCCCCCCCATTGCATGCTGTGACATCTGCGATACTTGCCTTATGCTCCTCCGGGCAGCAGGGGGCGCTGTGCTTGTGTTTAAACCGGCCTCAGCTAACCTCCAGATATGCGGGTGCTGATGTTGGCAGGGTTGTGAGGAAGGCTTCACCCTTATAGCAGACAACCCCTTCACAGACAACAAGGAGCTTCTCCCCTTTGAGAAAGGCATCCGGATTGATTATATCCTCTTCAAGGTGAGTGGGATGGATGGATGGATAATGAATCCCAAAGGAGATTTCAGGTTTACAGTAGCACAACATACACAGACAGTAAAAAAACATTTAGACAGTATAAAACAGTAACTTTTTATAAATGACAATGGAAAATATCTCTTGATAAGTCTTTCAGGGAATTCCATAGTAGCGGCTCTGTGGAAAAATAGTGTTGCACATGGTCGCGAGCTGTTCTGGATCTCCCTTGTTTTGGTCTCGAGAGAGACTCCAGATGCCTGGGCAGTAACATAGCGGCCCTTTCTGTCTCGCAGGGGTCCGACAGGGTGTGCGTGAAGTGTGAGTTCCTGTCCACCACCAAGGGCTCGGTTCCCGGGAAGCCCATCCCATACTCGGACCATGAGGCCTTGAATGCCGTGCTGCTTGTGCAGCCAGGCGGGGGCACCGTGAAGCGCTGCGGGGAAGACGACGACATGGGTAATAACCTCAGGAGGTCTAAACAGACGGCTTGTGATGTTTTTCCCCTTCCCCCCCCCCATTCCTGCCCCCCCCCCGGCCCTCACGTGCAGTTCAAATAGGTCATGTGTTACTCCAGCGTGACTGCTGGCTTGCAGTTTTTCTCTGGGAAACGTTAGGAAATGCTGATTTGATGGTTCCCTTTTGCATAAAGAAACCCAGCTTTACACGGCTGACGTTGTTCAGGGTCCATCAGGGTGGGGTGGTGTGTCCCAAGGTCAGGAAAGTGATGTCACCATTGGGCCCTTGAGCAAGGCCCTTAACCACAATTGCTGCAGGAACTGGCTCACTCTGCTTTCTTAATGTGTGTCATTTTGGGTAGAATAATCTTCCAAATAACCTTAACTTACACAAACTGGGAGCTATTTTTAATTCTTTAATTTAGTTTTTAATTCTTGCAGACCAGCACAGTGGCTCAGTGAGCACAGTTCTGGCTTTGCATGACCTGGGTGGTGGGCTTGAATCTTACAGCTCCTCTTCCTCACCCTCGTCGCCCTCTCCCTCACTCCGCAGTGGGCCTTGCCGAATTGGTGAACACTGTAACGGAGGCTCGCACTGAAGTGAAGGTGGGCCTGCACTGCGCCCAGCGCATGCTGCACACGGTGACGCGCACGGGGGCGCTGGGGCTCGTCCTGCTGCTGCTGGAGCTGGCCATCGCCGCCGTGCCCTACCTGGCGCCTGCCACCGGGCAGCCCTTCCCGCAGGCCTCCTTCTACCTGCTGGGGGCGCTGTGCTTCATCATCCTGCTCGGATCCCTGCTGCTCTTCATCTTCCACAGTATGCAGGTCAAGGCCCTGCAGGGCGCCGAGGACCAGATGCGGCTGGCGGCGGGCGGGCTGCAGGAGGCGCTGCGCGGACGGGGCCTGTGCCGCGATGGGCGCCCCCTAGGGGAGGCTGCAGGCCCCGAAGCTCTCAGTGAAGACAGAGAGCCCGACTGTGAAGACTCCATTTCACAAGTGAATCACTCCGCTAGAGATTGAGAGGGTTAGGGATAGTGCAGGTGTTTTAAATGAAGCAGAAATTAAGTCTCTTTTAAATTCTTTCATTTTCATTGTTCCCTTTCAGGAGAAAACCTGAGAAGTCTTATTTGTGTATCTTCAGGCGTGCTTCATGGTTTTGCTCCCTGGACCAAAACAATCCCACCATATTGGCATGTGGTTTTCAGCAAGGTCGTGCCACATGCTGAGCTGAGCGCGTGCGGGACACAGCAGTCCCAGTCAGGGGGTCCTGCTCCTGATAAAGGGGAGTGGGGGGGGGGGGGGCACTGGTCACTTGGTCACTTCTTGTCTCAGGTCATCCTCCCGCTTTCTCACCAGATTTCCACTCCTTGATCCCCCTCCTCCATCTCGTCCCCGAGCCCCGGGCCCAGTTCCTCAGACTAGGCCAAATCCCGTTTCCTTGACTCCGCCCCATTCTCTCAGGTCGCAGGAAGCTACAGCCCACCTTCGGGATCCATCTTAGTGCCGTCTCTGGAGTTCGTCACACGTGGCTCAACCTGCCAACAGCAGCTCGTAGAAAAATAAAAGGCGTTCTTCTTAAACGTTCTGGAACTTTATCACTTTCACTCAATATCGCTGTACTGTACTGCTATCATTCTTGGTATGTTGTGCCTCTGGCTCATTTTTTGTACTTAAGACCAGACTGAACGCTTTTAAACCAGATCCACAAGGGTGACCTACATTGGCTGGTCAATTCAGTATCGTTAATGGCCAGTAGACAAATGACTTCAGGTTCTTAAATGAACTTAGATAATCAAAAGCCCTTAATTCACATTAAAGGCCCAGACAGGCCTCATCCTTCAGACTATCATTTCATAGAATGTTTAGTGGGGTGATGGAAGTTAAGTTATAACTCAGCTGGTTTATATTAGAGAAACTGCTCAGCCGATTACCTTCTCTGCATTTCATAACTAATAATAATGTGATTAATTAGTTCAATTAATTAGTCTAAATAAGTACCTTAGCACTGGAATGCTACTAATCTACCACATTTAGGTAACCGTTCTTTGCCGCGATATAGCACAAAACACACGTCTGAGCACTTGAAATACTTGGTATATGCTGTTATCTTGCATTCCTGGATTGGCACCGTGTACATACACACACGCAAAAAGAAACTGGGAGATTTACCGGTCTTGTGAGAAGTATGAAAGCTCTGCTGCTTCCTTATTTCTGCTTGGAAAAACGGAGTGAAACGAAAATAAACGCTCCTCATGACCTCAGCGTCTCTGTGTCCTTTCTGAGCTGTTAAGTCCCGACTTAACCTGTGTTCCGCAGTTTAATTATTTTTGAGTACTGCTTGGGAGAAACAGTACGAGAAGACCTGCAGAAGTCTATATATTTCATATCACAGCACTTATTAACTGGGATTCTGTGTAAAATAAACATGCCTTTTAAAATTAAACATTTAAAATTAATTTTAACTAAACACCTGTAAGTGCAGCAGACAGGCTGTTTAGGCACCAGGAATAAATGTGCTGTACTGTAATATATACGCTACGCTATCGTGGCCGGTCCAGGTCTCCCCGCGACCCTGGAGCGTCTCCCCGGTGGCTTCTAATGGATTTCTAATGGGTTTGAAAGATCTATGTGTTTCTGCCGCTTCCTTCCACGATAAACGACCGGTTTTCCCCCACGGTATCTAGTAACACGCGTTTATTCCATCTTCCAGTCGCTTGGTAACTACTTAAATTCCTAATCCGTGTGTCTCCAGCTGTCATCCCGACTGCCGTGTATCTGATCTGCATGGCCTCAGAATAAACTCCGTGCAAACCGCAGAAAGAGCACGGATGGTTGACGCACGTTGTGTGAGTGCTCTGTACTTACACCTACCTACCACTAGGGGGCAGCGTGACGTTATAAATGTGCAATAGTGCGGTGACATCGATTCCGTGTTTGTTTCTTCCACATTTTCTCCAGTTTAAAAAAAACTTCAAATGAAATCAAAATGCAGGTACTTGTTTTCTGTTCTGATATTTTCTTTTAACCAGTCACAGTTTTTACTATTAAGTCCTTTGGTGGGTTGTCTAATATTAGGCGTTCAGTTTAGCTGATAAAACATTAATTCATGTAAACAAAGCCACGTGTACCTAATGTATGTTAACTTTATCTTTCTGTGCTTTGATTCATTTCCAATTTTCTCCATGTTATTGGAAATGTGCGATTCACGAATGGGAGACTTCAGTGTTTTAAACACCTTATGATTAAACTATACATTTAAATGACATCGCCCGTGTAAAATCTGATAATACACAAACCCCTCAGTTTATTGTGGTTTAGACGCAAAATGAATTCTAATATATGCCGCCCTGCATTTTATGAGCATGTCCAGTATGTGAGGAAGTTGGTGATGCCGTGTCTAAAGTCTGACATGAGGGAGATGGTGGTGCTCCTCTTCCTCACCCTCGTCGCCCTCTTCCTCACGCAGCGGGGCTCGCCTTACCTGGTCCTCCTTCCACCTGCTGGGGGCGCTGTGCTTCATCATCCTGCTCCGATCGCTGCAGCTCATCTTCCACAGCATGCAGGTCAAGACACAATAATCAGGACTCGGGTTAAAAACAACTGCATTCTGCCGTTTCACCTACCTGCTTGTTAGCTATCTACTAGTTAGTTAACCGAGTTAATCATATTGAATTATCCGTCAAGCCTACACACATAATAATGATAGGACTGGGAACTATTTGTGTTACACTTACACTTAAATTACATTTACCTTATGCTTACTAAATCCTGCAGAGGTGTTTGATGTGGACTTACCTTTGAAGCCCATATCACACACCACTGCAAGATTTTGTTTCACCATCTTAGAAATATTGCCAAAGTCCATCCTACTCTCACCTTATCAGATACTGAAAAGCTGGTTCATGCTTTTGTCTCTTCCAGACTAGATTACTGTAATATGCTACTCATTGGAATCCCTAGCAATAGTCTTCAAAGACTCCAATGCATTCAGAACAACGCAGCATGGATCCTGGTGAGAGTGAAAATATGAACACGTCACGCCCATTTTTCATTCACTTCACTGGATTTCCCTTCTAACTCACCAGGGAATCCATGGCAATGCCCCCCCCCCACCTGAAAGAACTACTTACCCCACTAACCTCGACGCGATATCTCCGCTCTATGAACTCCAATCACCTCCTCCGCCCCAGGACTAAGCTCAGCACCATGAGTGATTTGGCCTCCTGTTCGGCTGCCCCTTGTCTATAGGACCATTTCAAGGCACCACGGACTATTGTGAATTTTAAAAAAGCACTTAAAACATTTCTTTTTAGCAGAACTAATGGCTTTTAACTTACTTTGGGAGTTGCTGCATTTTTAAAGTCGTTCCTCGTTGTTTTTTGGGATGATGTTTTCATTTTTGTAGCACTTTAGCAATTTAGATGTGTTTCAAATGTAAAGTGTTACAAAATAAAATGTATAGTTATAATAATTGTTATTAGTTACCTCACACACATGTGTTTTGCATTCTATGAGTTCTATATTCAGAACCAATTAAAATGGGAGATGGGAGGGAAGCACCCAGTGGGCCAATGAAATTTATTTATTTATTTATTTATTTTGGGGGGGGGAGAGAGAGGCAGTACCATTCTTTGCCCTTCCATTGGCTCCGCCACTGCATACTCCAGGACTATGGGTTATATCCCACCACCCTCACTGAGCATACAGTTTGAGTATTCTTTGAGTATTCTCTATTATGATGAAGAAACTGACTAAAACTAACACCTCGTATCCACACTGAAACCACTCAGAAAAAAAATGCGACATTGTCTTCAAAATGGCCCAGCAGAGATGGGCTTAGTAAAAGACTGTATAGACAGCTGAATGGATCTGGTTGTCACTTTTTAACCCATTCTGACCCTTTAACACAAACCTTCTGACTCACCACACAAATGGATAAGGAGATGAGATTCCTGACCTTCTTAATGGAAGTTTTTTTGGCCTAATGGTAATGGACCCAACTTTGGCTGTCGACAAACTGGAATGCAGGCCAATGAATGGGTAAAGGGTCTGTTCATGACAGGTCTGTGACAGCAGCTGGACGAAGATGCATCACCAGGATGTGAGGTTTTTCCAAAAATGTCACTAAGCAGAAGCTGCAAATCTTTTGGGGCAAATTCCTTCACACTAACCCACACCATTAACACACTAAAAAATCATGTTGTGACAGTTCACAGTTCACCGCGGTAACCTTTGTGCAACCCACCGCTGAAAGTAAATAAAGGACTCCTTTTTCAATTAACAACGCAAAAAATATGAATGATTTAATCTTTATGCTGGTTATAAGACTCTTTTGTCAGTCTTGGACTGTGCTGTGCCCTTCAAATATGATTTAATCTCTTTATCCATGCTTAACATTTGCTTAGGAGAGAGAGTCACACGCCTGAACTAAAATCAATCACAGGTTGCAGAAAAGGACAGCATTTCCAACCGAACTTGTGTACAAATGACAAATAGTTCTGGTAAGATGTCTAGCAATCTGTAGCAGCAGGAAGCAGGTTTGTGTAATCCAGTTAAGCTTTAAGGCTGTTTTACAGAGTTGGATGTCGTAAAATCGATAGTCTCCACTGTGTGGCGACAGTGAGCATTGCTGTTGTTAGTTTATGGGAAAAATTTGTGAACTATGCAACTCAATGGTTCAAACTACGTAAGTTGCTAATGTGAGCTTTTGGGAAACGTACCCCTGAAGGGTGTTGGAGATTTTCTGTGCAGAGTCGAGAGGGGCAAGGTGCCTCACACCCCCCAGATGTGAGTCCTGCCTCTGCGCCCTACAGGTGCCCCTCCCCCCATTTTCATTGGCTGTGAGTGATGTCAATCATAGAACACTTAAGGCAGTTTTCCCAAGTGCACATCCGTGCATGATTATTGCGTAATGTGTAGCCAACATTGCTCTGGCTGTGCTTGAGTGGAGCTTGTTAGGGCTCCCTTTGGTTTCCTCCTGCAGTCCAAAGACATGTCGTTAGGCTAATTGGTGTTAATATATTGCCGGTAGCGTGTGAGTGTACGTGTGTGCATGTGTGAGCCCTGTAACAGGCTGGATTCCCAACCTGGGAGTAGCTCTGCCAGGCGCTGCCAGATGCAGGCTCCAGGCAGAACTATAAACCTGTCCTGGATTAGTATTTGGAAGATGGATGGATCTCTACCAAGATTTTCCCAAAAGCTATGAGAACAGCAACGCTCACTGTGTTGCCACGGGCTGGTGACTACTGGATTCATGTCATGCAACTCTGCAAAACAGCCTTAATGCTTAATTAGATTGCACCGCAAAAATACAATTTGCACCTGTTTTTGCAATGCAAATGACACAGAAACCTTGAAATATAAAATAATCAAAACATGAACGAAAACCTTTAAGTTGCTAACGTTATTAGCAAGGGAGGATGCCCCCTCGGTAAAATTTCTCCAGCGGGGTGGGTGGGAGGCATTACTAAATAGTTCTTAAATAGTTAATTTTGTGTGATCCTCGCTTATGAAAAGGGGGGGACAGCGGTCCCCCTAGGTACATTTTGCTGTGGCGAATGCCCCTCAACTCCCCCCCCCACCACTCTTTCTTGTTGGCTTGTCAAACATGTTCCCCTTCCCCTGTGTGTAAGTGTGTCTGTGTGTTTTGTGCAAGAACATTTCTATATAACAATTTGATGTGTGAAATATAGCCTTGTGCACGATGTATCATTTTCACTATAAATTTTCTGACTCATCCTGGACGGTTCACTGCTCACCAGATAAATCGTATAACAACATATTGACTCAACAATTGCTACAATCCTAAAATAAAATAGATCCAATAAGATCATTTTACTGGAATTCCCTTATTGACAATAAAACGCAGGAAAAGCATAGCCGGCAGTTTAAATACTGTTTGTCAGTATTGTATATGTAGGCCTACATTATTAATAAAAGTTCACTTTAATATTCTACATAAAATTTATCCATATACTTTGCTTGTTACAAAATACGTCTGTGGTAATACTGATGAAAACCTTTTTATTGCTGTAACATAGTGTTTACTTTTTGAAGAAAATGTAAGCACAATTATTATTTTACTTATAATTCTTCAAATAAAGGCATCATTTGTTCGAAAACCAAAACAAACCCCTTCAAAGTTTTGTAATGTCACTGTTCATAAGCCATTATTGAAGAAGGTAAGCTACCTAAGTTTCATTTAGGTGTGTTACGTATTAAGATAAGCTCTTTAAGCAAAGCGCAACACTGTTCTTACCTTGGTCTCTAGCCTATCTCCAGTACAATTTCACGGTACATTTCATGTTGTCTTGCACTCTTTTTAATACTATTTCTGCTGTTTTGTTGTTTGTTTTTCATTTTCATATTGCGGTATTTTCACGCTATATCTTGTATAACTTAAGCTGTCCTGATGAATAAGTTGCCCTGTTTTCTAATAATTACCGGATTCAGTCCTCTTTGATCGGTCTTTCAACATGAACACAGACGATTAGCACTGACAGCAGCTTTTCATTCCCCGGATCAGGCATTATCCACCGGTAAGCTGGTATCTGCCCGCTGCTAAAGACCATATAACAAATTAGAGCCACTTTTGAAAGTATTAATAAAAACACGTATCTGCTCATATGAATCCCGCCCTGAAAGACATAAGGCTGAGCCTTAAACTACAGCAGCTTCTGCATGATGCAGCTGTTTTATGGTGTCTTCCGTCTGCCCTGATTACTTCACAAATTATGCTTCCGATCTTACAGAAATAAGGCCTAATGATGGCCGGCTGCCTTAATGTAGGCCTATGTTCTTGGTCTGCATAATCAAATGTTAGTTGATAAATAGAGAGACAGTGTTACATTGTTAAACCGGTACAGTCCCGGTATTTCCCCTTAACCTTCGGCTCTGTGGCTTTCAGCTTGATTCACTCTTCTGCTCTGCAACTTCTCACATTTCAGCAAAATCTCTCCACATTTCTCGTTTTAAAGGTGCACCAATAAACCCATTTAGGCCTACCTTTTTCCAGCTTACTACATCAACGATGTAGACCTATATCTTCGTGGTTTTAGGTCTATATAGGTCTAGGTCTATATTATTGTTGTTGCTGTTTATTATTATTATTATTATGTTGTCCTAAAAAAGAGCATCATTGTGTTTTTGTTATCTTTTGCGACCTCTATGTCTCTGTGACATAGTAACAGGCAAAAGTTCCAAATAAAGAATAACTTAGAAAATAAGGTGGGGCTCGGGTCACACACATTTCTTTAGTTACGCAGTTTCGGCATAAAACATAACGAAGTATTAGACGTTAGGTAACTAGCGGGAAAAGTACGCATGTTAATTTATTCCTCAGAACAGTACATTAAGCAGGCAAACCCACATCACGCGCACAGGAATCAATAGACCTACATAGCATAATTTACAGTAACGTTTAATTTTTATCTAACTTTTTAATCTCACTTTATTTGATGAGACTCTATTTTTTTTATTTTTCACCCATTGTCACCAATTAGCCTATGTATAAATCGACAGTAAAGTTTTATGAAGGATTTTTTTTCTTTTCATTTTTAAAAGATGGTCATGTTTGGACCGGCACAGAAATTTAATAAATATACTAAAAATGTTTATAAAGATGACAATAATTATTACTTGCCGTAACTGGAGTCAGAATAGAGTGCAGGAGAGGTACCTTTCCAAGTCTGGGCGAACAAAGGCGGGGGTGCGCCCTGACGCATCGCTGCCTGCTCCGGCAGCAGCGCCTCTCTGACGGCCCGCCGCCTCCTGGCGCAGCGCCGCGCCGCATCAGCCGCTGTCCGGCCCGGACGGCTCTGCTTTCCCAGAAACGGAAAATTATAAAACTATAATTCACTATAAAATTATAATTCGCTACTTCCAAGTTAGTGGTTTTCCCCTCCCCGCCAGCAAATTTCATCGCACGGGACCTCCTCCTTCACTTGGCAAAATCTCCCTTTTTAAATAACCTGATGTTGGCATGTATGAATTTGACATGTCTCGTTGCTCAGTGTCAAAAACGTTATTATATAATATTATATAACACTAAACACATAAGGTAAGACGGACAAATCTAAACATAGACATAATATATAAGAAAACGAGTCATACCAAGAGGTACCAAAATATATATGTTCTGCCAAAATATGACTGGACTTTGAGGAAATGGGTATCATAATTATTCCGTAAATTGAATGCAGCATTTATCTTAATATTGTGGCCTGGATCTTTCGGCCACAATATCCGGCGGTGGTGGAGAGTACTGACATATTTAACATTATAGGCTCACACGAAGGGAAATGGGATGACCTACAGGCTACTGATTTTTGAACTCTGTGGTTTTTAATAGTGTCACTTAAACATGAATTGGTATCAGCCTGAAACGAACACCCCTATAATTTGAGCGAGTGAAATCTACAGCACTGAGGGGACAGATTAAACCCTTCTGAACAGAACAAGGAGACAGAAACTAAAGTGTAGTTTACACATATAATTACAGTTAAGTCAAATTTCACATTTCTAACTGTGGGAAATTTACAACCTTCTTTTTTGACTAAACTGTATTTTTAGCCTACATGGAATTCCTGCAGACCCATAAATATGCGTGTTAATACATAGTATACACAAATCCCGTCTTTTGGGTATTATTTCATCTTGTTACTGTGTTAATACAGGGCTGGTCCTGGGAAACATATATCTGGTTTCATCGTTAGCGCTAGATTATACAGTATATCTACGTCGCTTTTAATTCAGCCATTTCCGTACTTTCATCACGTGTTAATAAAAATTTTAAAGCTCAATAAGTTTTTTCGCTACTCAGAACTGGATTATCCGATTTAATAATTTCCTCGCGTATCCTTTAGCCTAAATGCTTAATGCTTTCTGAGCAAATAAATAATAGTCTTCCGTTTTCGGTAATTTTTTACAAGCACTGGTAAAATACTGTTGCATCAGGACTGAGCATTTTTAATGTGATAAAAATAGTCGGCCTCATGAATAAAGCTTAGGTTGGTCTATGTAGGCCTACCGTGTAGAGCACTGCAATAATATACTATTAACTAGGCTACGTATGATTACGTTATTGATCCCAGAGGGAAAATTCTTGTGCATAAAACCCAAGTTCATTAAACTGAACAGACACAAACTTATAGCCTAGGCCTAGTGCAAAACAAAGTGCAAAGACAATAGAAATGGTGCAAACAGGTAAACATGGTGCAAACAAATCAATAGGGGTTGGATCTTTCCGTGTCGAATATTGTTCAGGAAATAAATTAGTCGTATATGTGCAATTAAAACAATTTCCTTCGGGGTAAACTCTTCTGATTCTAAAAGACACACAGCACCAGACTTTTGCTGCGATCTGTGGTCTGCATGCATGAGATCGGGTAAGACAGTGAGACGCAGCACTTAGACAAATGGTTAAAGTCCGAGGCGTTTGGGGAGGTTTCAGTCTCGGTGAATGCTAGATACAACCTGCGGGTATTCAGCAGCTGCAGGAGGCGGGGTGCAGGTGTGGCAGCTCCCGGTAGGTGCCTGGGAATAGAAACTCCTCGGTACGCCTGCAAAGGGAAGCGACGGAGCCGATCGGCCCACGGAAACATATTTTTTTATATATTTTTGATCGACAAAGTTCCGCTGTTTGGAGGAGAAAAAAACGCTTTGAAGATGACTATGGAGCCGTTCCGCTCGGCCTTGTCCTTAGGGGCCAGTGAGGACACGTCTCTCGCCCTCCCGTCAGACACGAACCTGCGGTCGGGCCAGCGCCGAGTCCTGGACCAGGTTACTACCATCAAGCGGAGCAAGTTGAGGCAGAGTAAAAGTGGATCCATTTCGCCTACAAGTAAGATCCTCCACCTAATATTAATGCGCAGCCTTTGCCGTGTATTAATGAAATTTATCCGGTCACTGATTAAACGTGAAGCGATTTGATTTATTTTTTAAAAACTGATTCGATTATGTTGATTCAAAGTAAAGAGAGATACATGCGCAGCATGATGCGCTTCCATGTATATATGTGGAAACTAACGCATTAGTGATATAGAAGTTTGTATACGACATTATGTAGCAAATATTTATGCATGTATATTAATTATGCTCGGTGAGAGATTTAGTATAGCCTAAGTAAAATTAGCTAGCTGAATTTAGAAAACTGTTTAGTCTCAGTTTTAAACGATCCCTTGTTCCTCGTCGTTTGTTTATATATTTGTTTATGGATAGATTAATCTCGAAGTGCAACCTTTTGTTGAAATTTATACGTGAATTAAAATCCAATAATTCAAAAAGGAAACGCACTGCGCTTTTTAAGCAGCGCGGAATGTTTTAATGTTTTAAAAACAACACTGGGTATGTATTCTTAGTAAATAGCATTTGTTTGTAGCTTTCATTTTGTGGGATGTGGGAGGCCTATAAAAATTACAGAATAGTATAGAGTCGTATCATTATAAAGACAATAAGCAAAAGAGGTGACAGATATAGCCGAAGGGTACGAACGTTCCCGAGTGTTTGCGAAAAACTTTATTTGCGCTTGTTTGGCGTGCGCAAAAATTCATTCATATAAAAGAATATCGAAATATAAATATAAGGGGATAGATACATACATAGATAGATAGATAGATAGATAGATAGATAGATAGGACTAATAAGAAGAGATTTAAAGAGGCCAGCTTCACTCTACACGTAAGGATAAACTATTGACGTATACTAGTTCTCCGTCATATCTTGCCTTGCTGTCAGCAGTGTTACCAGTAAACACAAACGTGTTGGGTATCTATTGCTAGCTGACCCTTTCTCGGCCGGCTAGCTGACGTGGGTTAAATATTTCCCGTTTTGGGAGTCTTTTCAGACTGTGAGGCGTCCTTCCTATTTTTATGCGTCAAGATATTTCTGCTTCTGGCGTTTCTTTTGTGTAATGGTTTCTTTTTGTTAGACCTCTGCTTTGTTTTGAGAGGTTAAACAGGCTGCAAAAATAATGTCTTTTAGATTTGGTTGAACCTTATACTGTACTGGCGCCGTGAGCCCCTATAGTGTGAGTGTCCTATTGTAAGTATATAACCTGAATTTCGGCCGATTTCCGTAGCTGGTTATCCAGTTCAGGGTCGCGCAGAGTCCGGGTACGACTCAAGAAGCACTGTGAATGGGGATACTGCTTTAATCATTTCTCTATTAGTTAAACATTAATGGGCATTTGAAATAATGTTTAGTAGAAGATATTGCAATAATGCAAAAAGTATGGGAGAAAAAAACCAGAAATGGTTCTATGTCCGTCAGTGTAAAATTTGAATATGTGCGTTCATGTTTCAGTGATGTGTGGCTGTCAGACCAGCCCCTCCCCCCCAGCCCCCCCATTATTAATTTGGCTTCATTCATCCCCCAAATCAAATGACTGTTTAATAATTTTAATTAAGTTGCGCCCCCCCAAGCTCAAACTCTCTCCTACACCATTGGTTAGGACTCAGGTGAGCGGAAGGTTGCTGGTTTACATCCCGTGGATAGAGTGATTTCACGTCCTTAAGCAACAATAGATAAATATAAATACACCCATAGACGCAATTAGGAGCGACAGCTTTTTTTCTGAGAATTTTCTGGAATTTGCGGTTCATGTCAGGTAAATAGGCAAGTGAAATGCCGATTATGCTGCGCGTGACATGGCAGACCTGTACATTAATTGAAAATGAAATTAACTCGGAGCAGGAGGAAGCATAGACTGATGTCTGCAGTCAGTATACCAAACCGTTCGCAGCCTCGTTTAACTTTAATGATCTTTAACAAGTTTTACAGGCCTACTTTAACTTAAAGCAGGGCAAATCCAGTCCGTTGTTAGATGATTTAAAAAAAAGGTAAGATTTTATATTCAGTTCTAGATGAAAAGACTTTTGCCCACAAATATTTCTTTGAATTAATAATAAACATGAAAATGAACATGGTTCTATTTATCATTTCCATTGGCACTTGCAGAAAATTTTAATTGGGGTGGCCAACGGGGACCAGTTAGGCTGTATTTCAGCGGTAAGCACGTCCAACCCCGGGGGGGAGGGCCGCAAACGGAAAAAAACGTATCCGTTGGGGGGACTGAGTACCAGCAGAGCGACCAGATTTATTGATTTGGGTGGCCATATATTTTGTACCCTTGACTACCCCCAAGATCCACCCCTGGAATTTTCAAAGAAGGGACACTTAACATCTAGTAAGTCTATTAACGTATCTTTCGTTATCGTATCGTTAACACGGCGAAGCTAGGAATTTGCCCTCTACACAAAATAATTGACCAGGTCTCACCTGAAGTAAAGATTGTATCACGTCCTGAACTAAATGAAAATCTAACTATACTGCTGAGCTACAAATTTCGTATTTTGGTGCTCGAGTAAATATTAAGCTGTGGAGTTGCTATGGATATATGTAATAATTTGCCATAATAGCTTGTCATTTCGGTCACCATGGCAACAGTAATCACAAGTGAATATGACGAACGCTTACGCAACACAGTTTGCTATGGTTCTTGACCTGTAGGCATATAACTTAAAAACTTGTTTTGAAACGCAAGGAAGGTGTTTCCTGTATGTCCTGAAAGATTGCTGCTGAAATATGTGGAGGCTTGCGGTGTTCCTAATTTTCAAATGACGTTGTATTGCATCGTGTGTTCTTCTTGGTCACTACCTCCCTGCATCCCTGGTGTTGCGCTACACCATTAGGGGGGTGTCCCCTGCCACATGCCCCCTGTTTCCTGGAAACATCCCTGTTCATCCCTGAACTAGATGATCGCTTGTGGAAAACTGTAGGATGACTCTATGGGTGGATGGATAATTGTCAATGGCGTGTTTCCCATCCCTCTGAAGAGCACCATTATATCTTTTTTGTCGTAAACTATCTGTACAAACATCCATTTTTGGGATCATGAAGACGTGAGCCCATTCTCCTTAGTTCCTTGCATTTTTTAATTCCTCTCCTCTGAAGCCAGCTCCCACAGAACAGTGTGTGTGTCCATAAATGACTAAAGCGCATGCAGCACTTACCTTTAAAAACAAGAGTGAACCTTCGTTTTAAACTTGATCTCCACTGGTCAGCGAGGGAGGGGTACAAATTGGGCGGGGGGGGTTTGCAGTGGCCCTTTTCCTGTCAAAATAAAACATAAGTGACCTCAATATTTCACTGTTATGCATTGTTAGTTTTTTCAGTTCGCAATGTTAGGGAAAATATTGAAGATATATCTTATTTTTTTATTTTGGTATGAAAATCAAAACTTTTTAATTTTAACAAAGTCTAAAAAATATATTTTAATTCACACTGTTTATAATCAATACTGGTAATTTTATCTTGCTTATATACTACATGTTTCATAAAATTGAATTTAATAGATATATTATTTTATTTTCTTACACTAACTAATATAATTTATGATTAAAAAGTCCAGTTCTTCAAAGCATAGTACTTATGAAATAATGTGATGGTAAATCTTTTTTTCAGAAGACAGTGATTCTTGGTACTGGATATTCCTGTTACCACGTAATTATTCCATTTTTTCCATCGATAGATACTTCTTTGCGTAGGCCTCTCTGCTCATAAAGAAATCCAAACAAAATAAGATTCATAGGTGTTGTTAAATGCGGTATAAATCACAGAGGACGCCGTGGGCCTTCCCTTAGGGTCGCTCTCATGCATTGACACATTCTCCCCCACAGGTCCGCAGAATGACGCAGTCTTCAGTGAATTTCGGACATTCAAGTTTTCTCCAGTCAAGAAGAACAGCGGTTTTTTCCTACGAAACAGCTCAAGTTCAAAGTCGGCCTACATGCAGACTTCACAGGTTTGCTGTTCAACGTCTTTTCACTTGCTGATCTGAATGTGAATTTTATTCACATTTAACAGGTTTTAATGAGCAAGTAAATGAATAATTGAACTGAATGCAAACATTTAGTTAGTTTCTTATTATTATTACTATTTTTTTTTTTTTTTGAATATCTACTCTTTAATTCAAAGTGATGTTTTATTAAGTTATAACATTACTAGCCATTAAATTATTTTTAGTACGATTGCAACATTTGTGATACCATATATTGCACTGGGCCACCACAGAAGCAGCATATGAATAGTGTATTGATAGAATTTGATTGATTTTAATAAATATGTCCATGCTTTTGTGTAGTGCTATTCGTTGCTCTTTATGCTGCACATTAGGCTGATGATTTAAGGGTTAAAGCTAAGAGGTTCATGGTCATGAGCTTGCATTTAGCCCCAAAGGACACTTTTAACAGTGTAAATGATCTCGACAGGTTGAACTGGGTCGCATTCCTTTCGATTTTTAAATCCCAATGTGCTGTGGAGACGTGTATCTAAATTTCAGATAGTATTTTTTTTTTTGAGGTTGGGAAACAGAAGAAATGTGACAGAATCAGCGGATAAATCTGATCTTCAGAAAGTGCAAAGTAATCAGTTAGATCTTAGACGTGCTTTGAATGAAGCAGAAGCGTAACACGCAGATAAAAAATGTCACAGTGAGTTCCATAACTTGAAATGACTGTGCAAAACGTCCAGGTTTGCGGTATAAGACAGACAGTACACTAATCTTAAACAATAGTCAGTCTTACGCAACTTCGCCTGGTTTAGGAAGAATATATTGCGATCCTTTATCAGTAAGGCGATCCCTTGTCTAATGTTGTTAGCGATACTGGAGAAGTGCTCGCTTTCATGCAGCACAATGTGTGGGTCTTAGGGTTTCAATAATTTATCACCCCGAATGTTTACAGAAAGAATTAAAATACCTAATAACAACCTTCCCGTTTTCATGTAAAGCATAAATGAACTAGATGTATGTTAATCCTAAAATAAAATGCGATGAAATAACAATAATGAATAGTTACTTAAACCCTAACATAAGTATATTTGTAAAGTGTGTGCATAAATAAATAAATAAATAAATAAATAAATAAATAAAAAGAAAAAAAAAATATATATAGTATCTGTATATTATGTAATACATAATTCTAATATATAATCTGTATATCATGTAATACATATGCAGCTGTTATTAGCTATTAACATGGAAGTTTATTAAGTATATTATGAAATTTTATGTACATTAATTTTGTTACATTTTCAGGGCACATTTTGGTGATGTGTGATAATATTGTGCTTTCGAGGCTTATGACCAAATCGTCATCAAGCTAAGCGTTCCGCTGGCATTCACTTTCAAAGTGTTTGACTGCGTGCGAGACGGCTAGGTGTGCTAGCCATTAGCCACACTCAGAACTGTGGAGTAATTATCTACTTAATCTTCAGTCACTTTAGTAGATCCTTTATGAGCTGAACATCAGTGGGACCACTTTCTCCATCGCTGCACTGTAGTTAAGGAGCAGGAGAGATTTCCCCCATTAGATATAGAGGATGACTCCGAGGTCAGACCAGGCCACAGTGGGCAATTTTAGCCAGGACATTGGGGTATCACCCCTACTGTTTTGAAAGACACTCATGGATCTTTCATGATGTCAGAGAGCCAGGGTCTCTCATCTTAAGGACAGCGCCCTTTTTCCCCAGCACAGTGTCACCATTACTGCATTGGGAAAGCAACACACTTTCCTATTTGGCCTCCTATCCAAGTACTGGCCAGGCCCAAACCTGCTTAGCATTATATGATTACCAAGTCTTATCTGTAGGCGGTATGACTGCTGACGGAACCTCTGCGTTCTGCTGGACAGGAAGAGGTGCTGTACCATGAACCTTGTTGCAGGGCTTTCATGCCGGTCTTTGTGCAGCTCCGCTGTTCTTGCTTCCTCCTGAGTTGCTTTTTAAATGAGCATAAATTCACATATTAATAGTTTATGACTAAGACCTTATTTCTGGGTCAGTGTGTAAGATTACATGCTTGGATGTATGACGAGAAAATCCACAAAGTGGCAGTAGTTTTTTTTTAACGATTGCGTGGGAAGTCGAGTTAGTGCCGCTATGAATAGAGGCAGACGCTGCCGTATAGGATTTCCTCAGGTACATGTGTGCGTGATGTCATCGTGCTTGGCCGGGCCGTACTGGCTGAGGGCACTGGGCCTGATCCTGCTTCCTCAGTTGTATGTTGCTTTGGATAAGAGCATCTGCTAAATAAATAAAATGTAAATGAAATGACCGAACGTGGCAATTCTCCAGCACGTCTTGTCCCATCGAGCTGTGGAATGACAGTCAGTTTAGGACCCCGGTGTCAAGGTCGTCCCCGCACCTGCCTGTTTGCGTGAATATGGCCGGCTGTCGTATTCTGAAAGTCTCCCTCTCCACCAGATTCATGTTGTTCTCCGTCGCAGTTGGATTCAGCCCTCCGCTTTTAATTATTAACCTCGTAAGCCATGCCAGGGCTTGTCAGAGGAAATGTTTATTTATAGGTGTTGGCAAATCAGTTAATTATGCAGACTTAAGTGGAATATCGGTGCCACACCTCACTTAGAGATATCTGCAGAGAACGCTTCTCTACAGTCGTGTGTTGTAACAGGATCACACTCCGTTTGTCAGTCTGGGATTTCTGCCGTTCTGAGACCTACCGCTTAAGATCTGTATCATATCTAGGCTTTAATAATAGAGAATTCTGTGGACATTCTGCACATGTTAATGAATAACATGCAAGGGTGTGGAGAGGCTGTTGGCGGGTTGTTAGTGGACATAGATGCATTTACATGAGGCCCCCTGTTGGCCATAAACAGTCACTACACTAAATGATAAATAGCAGCGTTCCTTAGGAGATGCTGAAGCACCGGGAAGCTAGCTGCGGTCTTCAGACTCTACTCACTAGCCATTTATTTAGTACATGGAAATTTAGTATATGGAACATTTGTGTGTGGCTTTTTCAGTGAGGCCCTAGAAACGATGAAGTCACCCCTGTGTAGCTGCATCATCGCGCATCCATTCTCTTCATCGATTACATATAAAACTGTATCATCAGCAAAGCTTTAATTTTTCAGTGTAGCTGAAATGATATACAAGTATACAGTGCTGTGCGAAAGTCTTAAGCAGCCACAGAAAATGATGTTTAAACGATCTTCATGTTGGTGTAAAACTATGATATTATGTCTGTCTATGTGTGTCAGCTTAGCCATTTCAAAACCTCTCCTAAAGTCACCCCAGTGTCTGCAGCAAGCATCCAACAAAACCATGTATTTTTTTACTCGACCGCTGCCCCTCCTTGTTTGGCTAATCAATACCACATTGAGCTATTCAACAAATCAAGTTCATTAATTAATTAGCTGGTAGTGAAATTTACCAAATACATAAAATGGCTGAGATTTGGGAACCAGAGTGAAGTTTCTCTACCTATCCAGCAAGATATCAATAACTTTTTAGAGAACAGATGAAATTCTAGTTTATTTTCTGTTATGTTACTGTTAACTTGCCTGTGTTACAATGTTGGAATGTGTTTTTTTTCTGAGAAATTGTACAATTATTACAAGATAAATACCCTTAAACATTTTCTTTCACTCCCTAAGTCTTTTTCCCAGTACTGTAGATGCATATGATATATTGCCTAGATGAGAGGTTGTAAACTGTTCTGTAAACAGACCAGAGCTAGGGGCCCCCAACCACCAAGGTGTGATCTCAGAAATAACTATGAACTATGGACTGACAACGACACTGGATAGACTCAATACTGCAGATTTCTTATTGGGTAACAAGTGTTACCTATAGTCAGTAAAAAGAACAGCTAACAATACCCAAAGATCAAGCAAAGTCAACAAACAAACAAACAAACAAATAGACAATCAGCATGCAGTAGTTCAATGACAACAAATAACTACAATTTGCATAAAGCTCAGGTGTGAGTAATATTGCAGTTCTTCTGATTTAGCTGTTGACAATGTGGTTGGTTTTAGGAAGGAAACTGATTCTTGAATCTGGTAGCCAGTACCCTGATGTTGGGAAATCATTTAGACATGAGGACTGATTTTGGCAGTGGCAAAATTGTAGTCCTCTTGAGGCACAGAGGATCTGCAGGCTTTGACTTTGCTGAAGAACCTCCCCATATCCTGCTCAGACAGCCATGGTACCAAATCCCCTCCTTCACCGGCAGCTTTGTGGCTCCATGTTTTGACCAGACACCACAAAGCCTCAGTCCTTGCTTAACAGTATTGGAAACATTGTGTGACTCTGCAAACTCATTAATGTCTGTGGCTCAGTCTTCGAAAGCACTACCTTCAGTGACTTTGCTGTTCTGTATGGACGTTTGTGCTGTGGGAGGAACTGAGAGACACAAGCATCATCAAATCTGCCCAATCAGGAGGATTCAGGACTTAACCATGAGGTTCTCAGTGTTATCCAATCAAGCACAGGGTTTAGCTATGAGGTACTCAGTGTTCGCCAACTAAAAGCATGGTTTGACCAGTAGGTACTCTGTGTTAGCCAGTCAAACAGCGGGTTTAACCATGAAATACTCAGAGTTAGCCAATCAAGCAAAGAGTTTAACCAAGAGGTACTCAGTATTAGCCAATTAAAAAAATATGGTTTGAGCATGGGGCACTCAGTGCTAGCCAATTAAAAACATGGTTTAACCAGCAGACACTCAGGATGTACTCACACTTGGCCCAGTCACCTTGTACTGTGCCCAAGCATGCTTTTGTGATCACTGTGTGACTTTGTGTGTTGAAGAAGGCAGATGATGAAAATAACTATTGCACAGCACAGTGTAGTTCATGATTAATGCTCTTAATTTGTGGCTTGTTTGGAGTCATTTTGGGTGCAATGACACACGGCCCTCTTATAACTCTATTGAGTATGCAGCACAGTGTTTTTGTGTGCTGCATGTATAAGGAAATAGTCCCATATTTTAAGTTTTTGTGTGTTGCATCCAGCTGTTCCTGGATACTCTTGTCAGCCCAAATTTCCAGCAACCACCCGGGGTCCATTTACCAAGAGCATAGTTACCAACAACGTTAGCAACTTACATTGTTGGAGCAAAGCGACTGAATGGTTCCAGTAATGTAATTTGTTAATGGGAGTTACTGGGAAACACAAGCCCAATCTCTGTGTCATTTTTTTTTTTTGCAATGCAGTTTTGTGGAAAAAAAAGCTTGTGATCTGTACAGCTGACCTGATTTGTTCCTTCCCGGTCCAGATCATGTATAGTGTACATATGCGCATACATGTGCCAGTCACGTCATTGACTTCATGTCTGTGTTTCGTGCCCGAGAATAGATAAGCGTACTTTACTCATTGTTAACCAGCCAAACATAGGGTTTAACCAGTGGGTACAAAATGGTAGCCAGTCAAACACAGGGCTTAACCATGGGGTACTCAGTATTAGCCAAAGAGGGCTTAACCATGGGTATTTAGTATTAGCCAATCAATGTGGGCTTAATGGTGGCATGGTGGCGCAGTCCTGGGTCCTTTCTGTGTGGAGTCCGAGCGCTCTCCCTCTGTTCGTGTGGGTTTTTGCTGGGGGCTCCGATTTCCTCCCACAGTCTAAAATTATGCAGGATAGGTTGATTAGTGAGTCTAAATTGGCCCTTTGTGTGCTCTGTGGTGTATTGGTTCCTGCTTGTGCCCATTGTTCCCGCGATAGGCTCCGCCCCCCACCTCCTCCCCCGCAACCCCAGTTCGGATTAAGCGGTTTCAGAAAATGGATGGTTAGAAGAGGGCTTAACCATGGGGTACTCAATGTTAGTCATTCAGAACATGGCTGGTACAGCGGTGTCTGTTAGCCTGGAATTGTCGATTAGAAAACATACGCCTCCTCCTCTGGTGTGGCTGGTGTCTTCAGAGGGGTTCTCCTTGTGATGTTCTGTCAATCGGAGGAGGTGCTGGACCAAGTCGGGAATGTTCGGGTTTAGTTAAGTTTGAAGGTGAAAACACACTGGTCCCTCATGTCCTGCTGAGAATGACGCAGGCAGTGCAGATCCTCAGTCTTATCATCCAGCTGCTGCGCAGGGCTGGGTGGGGCACCACTGTCTCGCCGGGCATCTGCTCCTCCTCCTCCTCTTAATCTTTTTCTCTTCCTCCTCCCCTCTGCTCAGATCTTTGCTTGTCTGGTAGTCAAAGTTCTGAAATAAGTCGGCGTCCAGCGTTAAGAAGCCAGCAGTGTTTTCTCTCCAGTGTTTGTGTATCGTATCCGGTAGATCTTGTTCAGAGCCCAAAAGAAACAAAACGCAAACATAAGACCCCGGCTCAAGCTGGTTATGAAATGTTGCCCAAATCAATGGTCAAGACGTGCCAGTCCTGCTGGATTGTGACTGAATTAATGGCATTGCTATTTGGACCGGGCCAGGCAGGGCCGGGCTGAATGGATCTGTTGTTCTCTTCCCTCAGGCCAGGCAGAGCCACTCCCTACCCATGGGCCCAGTCATGCGAATGACGAGCTGCAACAGCCAATGGGATCAGCGTTTGCACTCCATGTACGGCGAAAACCCGCCGCAGGTCTCCAATGGCCTGAAGCTCAGCAAGAGCGACCCTACTCTGATCAAGGCCACAAGTGCCACCCTGCCCTCCCGCATGCAGAGGGCCAGCATTCACTCCACCGGCAACAACAGCTCCCAGGTGGTGGTGAACAATGCCAAGGTGGTTAGCAGCCATAACCGGCTTGTTCGGGCTGCCACAAACCCCCCCAATGGCGACTCCAAGACGATGCTCACCAAGACCAAGACCGAGCTTACGGGGTGAGAGACCAGGCCCCATTGTTGGGCCAAATTTAATCGTTCTGCTCCAGCAAATGCATCACATCCTCCAGCGGGTCTTCTGAGTGGAGCCGGGTTTTCCCTGCCGCATCCAGGGCTAACGGGAGTGGCAGCGGGACGGACATGACCATCAAAGAGGCCGTGGAGCTCCTGTCCAGTCCAGACGAGAAACTCCAACTCTGTGGTGCCTCCTTCATCCAGCACAGCACCTTCAAGGAGGACCAAGCCAAGCAGGAGGTGAGATGGGCTGGTCCTGCTGACACCCTCTGTAACCCTCCAGCAGGGTTTCTGGTTTCTTCATGGAATTGAAATTAAGCTATCGGGCTTCCCTTTGAGCTAAGCTAAAACCTTAATGGCTTTTTTGAACCTGCTTGGATGGTTCTAGTCCGAACTCCCATTCCAGCTTGAGGTGAGTAGATAGACACTTGGGGATCATTGATGTCTCTGCAAGGCAGCTAGAGAAAAGATTCAAGTGTGTAAGAACGAGGTCACTGTTAAATTTCATGGATAAAAAAAGTTGGCTGTACTATGTTGGCTAAGTTCTTCAGCCACACAGTGAAGACTGATGCTTGTTTTTCCCCCTGTTCATCCGCCTTGCTAACCCCTTTTTAAACCCTAAAAGGAACAGGGGCCAGCTGAGCACATTTAACTCGAAGGGCCGCGGGTGTGTGGCAGGTTTAGAGAAACGCAAACAGTGACTGGCACTCATCGAGCTCGCGAATATTTGTGCCCTAAAAGATGAACATTGATAGACATTATCCCTGGGAGTATCTGTCAGAACTGAGGATAGGGATCTAACCCAGGCAAGCAGGGCGGAGAATGGATGTCAGATAAAATCGTGATGGCATGAAGAAAACCAAAATATAGCTGCTCCAGGACGAACAACAAGAAAACACGTGGAAAAGGGCGAGGGACTAGGGTGGGGCTGGGAATGGGGGTCTGGTTGTTTTTTTTTTTGTGGGCAGTCATCAAAAAGGCGACTGAGAAAAGCCCAGTGTGGCTGTGTGTGAGGACTGTGAATTAGGAAGAGGTTGCCTGAAGGAGCTTCTCTCATGGCCTAAGCATGCCCTGCCTCCAGCATCCCCGCCCCTGTCTCACGTTAGTGTCAGCTGACCATCCCGTAAGCGGCTCTGGTGTTTGGAAACCGTCCTGTTTGTCAACTCGGCGGTTTCCCGGTGGCTTAGTGGTAAGTGAGAGTGCGAGACATGTGACTGTCCTCTCTGATACACATGAGAGGAGAAGCTCAATTGCAGGATTCCTCTGGTTTCTCCAGAGCTCAAGGAGAAGATGCCTGGCTCAGTAATAGCAATAGGTATTCATGCTTGTTTTGTTGTATGATGATTCTTTTGTCTTTAAACATGCCTTTCCTAGGAATAGTTGTCTGAAATTATAATCATATTCAAGCCTGCATCCACATGCAACTAGAATTTAAGATTGTTACAATTGTAATAGCTAAATGGACTGATGTTGCTGAAATGTTAATAAAGGACATTGGCAACATCAACATTGTGTGCATGATTTGCATCGTTCCACTTTGGATGAAAACACACAGCAGAAACAGTGTTGTCCGGAATCATTTATTTTTCACCACTTAGTATTTACTGATATAGTTCTTATTTTAACTAGCTTAACGTCCCTAACGTCTTTTTCCACATGACCCCGCCCCTCTCTACGTGACCCGCCCCCTTTCTACCTGACCACCACTCTCTCATGACCCCGCCCCTCTCTACCCCAACTCCGCCCCTCCCTACCTGACCCCGCCCCACTTTCCCTACCTTCTCCCCGCCCTGCTTTCAGGTGCTCCGGCAAAATGGCATCCCCGGCCTGGTGGCCCTCCTGCGCAACCCCAGCCTGCAGATCCAGCAGACGGCCGCCGGCGCTTTGCGCAACCTGGTGTTCAGAAACACTGACAACAAGAAGGAGGTGCAGCAGTGTAGAGGGATAGAGGAGGCACTGGCGCTGCTCAGGGACACGGATTCCAGTGAGACGCAGCGTCAGCTGGCAGGTGACACCCAAGGCCCCCCCCCCCCCCCCCCCCCCCCCC